>ML458969.1:175167-216248 GCA_005239535.1 Nicotiana rustica | reverse complement strand
TGGGGCGGGCCCCCCCCCCCCCCAAGTTCGGGCTGTGACAGAAGTGGTATTAGAGCAGTCTGTCCTAGGGTGTCTACAAGGCGTGTCTAGTAGGGCCTTGTTTATAGATGTATGGTGCACCACATTATATAAACAGGGGACTACATGGCATTTCGGAGTTTGTTACCCTTCTTTCAAATCTAAATCGTGTCGTAGAACTGAGTTAGAGGAAATTTGAGTTAAACTTACGTGCTGGCGTTTGCATGCACAGATGACAGTGACTAGGAAGACTACGGCTAGCCAAAGGAGAGATACAACAGTAGGTGAGGGACTAGCAGGGTACCCCTAGTAGATGGGGCCCAATCTGAGGCCTAGGGAGAGACCTCTACTCAGCCATTACCGGCTCCTCAACCACCTGAGGAGATTCCTAGGGAGACTGTACATCTAGTTCCTCCTCCGCTTCCAAGGGTCCGAGAGTTTATTGCTTTGAGTCCCCCAAAGTTCACAGGGACAGATCAGAGGGAGGACCCCGCAGGATTTCATAGATCAGCTTCACAGGATCTTTCGGGTTATGCATGCCACGGAGAAAAAGGCAGTTGAGTTAGCAGCTTTTCGACTCCGAGATATAGCAATCCTTTGGTACGAGGGATGGAAGAGGTCCAGGGGACGTGATGCACCTCCAGCTATTTGGGAGAATATTTTGGATGCCTTCCTTGACCAGTACTTACCGCGGGAGATCTGACAGGCTCAAGTCAATCAGTTTCTAGCCCTCAAGTAGGGGAATATGAGTGTTCGAGAATATAGTCTTTGTTTTGACTCATTGGCCAGATATGCACCATCCATAGTTGCTACAATGCGGGACAATATTTTTATAGCAGGATTGACCCCGTTGACCGAGGCATGTGCCACCGCTGCATTTCAGGATAGTATGGATATCTCCCGCATTCAAGAATTCTCCCAAAATATAGAAAGGGGTAGGCGTGGGCAGTAGGGTACAGAGGGGACTGAGTCAGGATAACATAAGAGGATAAGATTTTCTAGGTCTCAAGAGCAGTCTCAGGGTAGTTAGAGGCCCCAGTACTTCGAACGGCCACCTAGGTCTCCGCCACCACAATTATGGTGTAAATAAAACAGCCAAGCCCTTGATATATAGATCTGCCTAGGTATCATCGCACCTGCGACCCACTTAGCTGCTTCAGCGGTGTCACTTTTGCGTCAAAATTTCCACTTCTAGGGAGAGACACTGGTGAAATGGCCCTTGCACCGGCGGAAAAATATCTCCTCCTGTGACATCGCAAGTGCGACACAAAACCCCGCATCCGCTCCAATTCCCGCTCCTGCGCTCTCAATCTCACGCACGTGTGCACGTAGGTGCGCTACAAATTCCGCTTCTACGGTATTCCTTACCCGGCCCCAATATACCAACTAGTCCAATAACATAACGCAAACCTACTCAGGCCACAAATCACGCATAACAACATCATAACAACGAATCATACCTCAAATCAAACATAACGAACTTTGAATCTTTCAACTTCCAAAACTAGTGCTGAAACATATCAAATTAATCCGGAAGAACCCAAATATTGCACATAAGTACCACATGACATAACAAAGATATTCCTATTCCCGAAACCACAAGACGAATCTGATATCCTCAATGTCAACTCTCAGTCAAACTTATGAATTTGTCAAACCGTCAAATTTCCAACTTTAGCCAATTAGTGTTGAATCCTTCTGGGAATATCAAAATGCAAATTCGGGCATACGCCCAAGTGCAAAACTATCATCTGGACCTAACCGAACTATCAAAACTCCAATTCAGGGTCAAATTCACAAAAGTCAAACTTTGCTAACTCTTTCAATTTAAAGCTTGGACAACGAAAGTTATCCTTCCAAATCGATTCCGAATAACCCGAAAACCAAAACCAACGATTCACACAAGTGATAATACATCATACAAAGCTACGCATGTCCTCAAACTACCGAGCGAAGTGCAAATTCTCAAAACGACTGATCAAATCGTTAAATATTCTATTTATTGAAAGTTCTCTTTATCTCGCCTCCAATTAATAATTTTTATCAAGAAGTATAGTTAAATAATTTAACAGTAAAGGAACTTCCCTGTGCATTTTTATTATCAAACATGTTACATCATATAAATTTTATTTTTGGAATACAAGTGTGAGGCACATGTGTGGAGATTTGCAAAAAAACAAAACAAACGTGAAGAATAATATGGTAAAAAGTTCAAGCAATAAATGGAAGAATAAGGGACATAACATAGGTTTTCTCGCAAACCCTTTTGCCTACAGAATGCAGTTTTTTTTCCCTTCTATTTTTATTTCCTCTTCCCTTTTTACGTCATTTCTTTATTCAAATTTACTGTCTTTCCAAAAGAAAATTATTTAGAATTTTTATTTTTTATATTCTATCTCTACCATATTGCTTAAATCATAAACAAGGATAAAAAAAGGAAAAAAGATATATCGTCAAAAGTATAATATATAGGATAAATGTGCTAAAATAATTACTGTATTAAAATTTTATTATTTTTAAATATAAGTTTTACAATAATTATTGGTGCTCCATGTGTGAGGCACGTAAAATAGAGACTAGATTGAACAAATTTGATTACCCCCTAACAAACAATCATATAAGATTTAAAATTTTTGTATTAAGGATACATTGTCTCAGCTATTCTTGGTTTTGCTTGAGCAAGAAGTGGCAATGTAGAAAAGATATCACTCTTCGACGACTCAATTAAGTCATTGCGTGGTGAATTTGGTGGTAAACTCCAAGTAAACCCGTGAAGAAGCCTAGCAAGTAACATTGTAGTAATGGTAGAACCAAGTTTCACACCAGGGCACCCTCGTCGTCCAATACTAAATGATAACAAGTGTAACTCTGGATCATTGAGAACTACTTCACCATTGTTTTCCTTGAGATGGCGCTCAGGCTTAAGCTTCATCGGCTCCTCCCAAACTCTAGGATTCCGACCAAGTCCAAGACGACTTAATAGCACTACACTCCCTTTGGGGATGAAGTATTTTTCACTTATAAGAGTATCAGAAACAGAGACATGAGGAACGTTAAAAGGCGATATTGGGTAGAGACGAAAAGCCTCTTTTATGCAAGCTTTGACATAATTTAGCCGTGTCACGTCAGATTCTTCAACCAATCTATTGCTTCCAACGACAGTGTTGAGTTCTTCTATGACTCTTCGCATCAATTGTGGTTGGTTCAACATTTCTGCAAGTGTCCATTCAACTGCATTTGAGGGATTATCAACTGTTGCCAACATGAGTTCCTGTATATTAACCATTTGTAACAAGTCAGACATATCAACACCATTTTACAAGGTGAATATTAGATTTTTTTAAAGTAATTATTTATTTAAAGGGAATGGAAATGTTTTAATTTGTCTTGAAATTTGTAGTCGTTTTTATCATTCTAAATTATGATTCAATCAGAAAAGCCATCCGCGTAATCCAAGTAAATATTTACTATTCTTTGTGATGTGATAATAAGGAAGAAAACAATGATTATTTTAAATAAATATGTCATTTTATTTAAATGAGGGAGTCACACAATCCAACAATACCATTCACATGGTTTAGGGGATTGAAAGTATACTTACAAGGACTTGTGTTTTAATCTCTTTAACACTCATAAACGGATTTCCATTGGCATCCTTGAGCATTATAAGAACATCAAGGATGTCTTCTTCCACAGTTTTGTTGCCATCCTTCCATATCTGAATCCTCTGATCAATTTCAGTATCAATGTGTTTCGTTGCTGTGGCAAAGGCTTTCTTGATAATTTTCTTGTGACCATCCAAATCAAACACAATTAACATTGGCAAGAAATCTGAGATACCAAAAGAATGGAGATATTCAAGAAGTGTGAAGAGTGCATCAACTTGCTCCTCAGCTTCTTTTCCAAATAATCTCTTGCTGAAAATCATATTCCAAATAACCTTCCCACAATAATATCTTGTCACTTTCCTCAAGTTAATTACCGGTTGATTGCTGCATTCATTGTAAACATATCGAAGAAGGTGGTCAGCGTCTTCATCCCTTTTATGACTAAGCCATTGAAGAGATGTTGGTGAGAGCACATGAGAAGCAACAATTCTTCTCATTTTCGTCCATTGATCGCATATGGGGAGAAACACCGAAGTCAAGTATCCATTGCTAACGAGGTTCGCAGACATGCAAATAGGCCTCGATGAGAAAACAGAGTCTTGATTCTTTAAGAACTCGCAAGCAAGCTCAGGAGAAGTGACAGGAATTACATGGACATTACCAAGACGAATGCAAGCGATTTCAGTGTCCATTTCCTCCATAAGTTTGTGTATCCAATCAGATGTTGGCTTGCTATTTAGGAGCATTTGAGGAAGGCTACCAACTACTGGCCATGGTTTTGGACCTGGAGGCAATGGATTATTAGTTTTTTTGTTTGTTACACTCCATTTGCTTGTGATCTTAAGGATAGTAGAAGTGAATACTATCCAAAAAAAAGTATTAATAGAGATACAGAAAGTGCATATGAAAATGGAGACGACATAAAGTACAACAATAAAGTTTGGCATTTTGGAGTATCTAATCATTTTAGGTTCACATGTATGTATGACATGCTTCTACTATTTATACCTCTGTATCAGCTCCAGGGTCGTTTGGTACGAGTCAATATAGAAGATAATACATGCATTAGTTTTTTATATGATTAATTCCTTATTTGGTACACTTTTACCGCTTATATATTACTAATGCAAGTATTAGTTATACAACATATTTGGTATTATCATATATATAACTAATACATAGCAAACCATAGTATTAGCAATAATAAGACTATTAATGCATGCATTGGCATGATTGATAATAAATTTGGTCTTCAAGTCTGTTAAGGCTAAAGAATATGGAGGACATTTTTGTAAACAATTAATTTTCTTAAAAATTATGCAATGTATTTTAATTTTTAGTACATCATACCAAACAGTAGATAATAAATAATCTCTGCATAACTAATACTTGCATTATTAATCTTTGCATCACTAGTACATCTTATTCAGCACTATTGATATACACCCTACCAAACGACCTCTAGTTCGGACTATTACTCTTCATACAAAAACATTGTTTGTATGTGTATGTTTTTAATATTTTCTTTGAGTCACATTCTTAACCAATATTAAAGATATCATATTGATATACTATCTAGATGATAAAAAGTCTTGATTATTTTCTCTTCACTATAATGTTTATTTATAAAATGGTTTAAGTTATACATACAGTGGCAACATAAAGGATTCCTATCAGCACTGGTACCGGGTAATTCTATTTCCTATAACTTAGGTATATTAGAAGAAATCACCTAAAGTTTATCTCTGTGATTTTAACCGTAATCTCCAAATTTACACCAATTTCATTGACCACTTAACCATAAAGGCCACATCCTTGGCTACTTGTGGCTAGTTCTGTTCTCATGCACCCACTCTTCAATTATTCTCCTAAACAATTGTTCAGCATTTGACTGAATTACTAGTAATTACAACATACTCCATATGCCTTCCCAATTTTTGCATGTTTAGTGCTTTATGGTTGTATAAATACTACAATTTGATAAACATAAATAGAAAAGTTTGACTCATGTTGTTTAAGTGCTCTAACAACAAAGACGAATATTTAATCAAGCACCTCATCTAATAACATCAAAAGTTCCAAAACTATGTGTTAGTTGGGTCTTCCACACTTTGTAAATCTACAATATTCACTTTTTGGAAAACCTTAATAGTCTTTCCTGATATAAAAAAAGTATACTGTTATAGAAAAGTTTGACTGTATACGCTTTAAAGCTTCAATACCTTCATATTTCCCCCCTATATAGGGAAAACCAAACACAACAAATAATAGTATCTGTATTCGTATTCATGGCTCATTCAATGCGTGGATATACCATTATAGCTACAAGTTCATTTGAACCTATAGATTTCAAGCGGAGTAAAATTTTTGTGTAAAATTTTTAGTAAAATTGTAAAAACAGTAGGTATCAACTCAAAAATTTAAAAATATAACGAGTTCACTGATAAACCTTAAATATAAATAAATAAAATTTAAATCATCAATCATCCCATGTTCAGTACCCTTGGATGGGTATGATCTTTATTCAATTCTTTTTGTACTTTGTTCCAATCAGGAGATTTAAACTTTTAGGACTACTCTACTAGCTGAAGATTAGTTTATGACTAATATTATCATCAAGATATTTTAATTTCATATTTCTCCATAAGAATTAGGATTTCTCAAGTACAAATTTGCCAGTCATTTAGGTGTGTGATTATATTTAGAAGATATTGACCTAATAAGGGGTTACATGTCTCAATTAAATTCTTAGAATTAGATACGCAAGGAGTACTTTACTCCTTTAGAAGGCCTACACGAGGCAAATTCGATTAGAAGAAAAAATTATGAGTTATGGATATCAAATATCAAAACTTTTAATAGCCAGAGGGAAGTCATATTTGACCACTATGAAAAAAATATTTATATTTCTAGCCTCTATATATATAATACAAATTATACATATATTATACATTTACCATCTATCGTTTTGAGTTGACTTCTATATAGAATAAAAACCCTCAAAATGAATTTGCTGACATGGAGGCCAAGCAGCTTAATTTCCTTAATTTTCTTGCAAAAGAACAAATTAGTTAAGGAAAAATTATATCTAACTAATTATGTACCATCAATTTTAAGTAGCTGGAAAACAAAGATATTGAGCGGGTTCGACAAGCAAATATCAAGATTTCCCCCCAAAAAAACCAATTAAAATTTGCTACGACAAAGAATTTGTAACTAGAATTAGCTAGTGTATCTTGTTTTTTCATATATGATACTGATAGTGATTATTAATTTTCCAAACAGTTAGATCTACAAGAAATTGATGATCTTTAACGTTATCTCATGGTGTTCAATGACTGGTGTTATTTAAAGCCACAACAGTTGACTATAATTAACGTTATTTCATGTGGTTTGCTAAAGGGGTGGATCTAACCCATTACTTATGGGTTCTGATGAATCCGTAGATTTAGCTCGAACTAAGTATGTGTAATGACTCGGCCGGTCGTTTTGAGAGTTATAACTCCGTTTTCCCCATTTATGCTTCTTTATGTATTGTTCAATTGTGTTGAGTTATATCGAGTTAGTAGGCTTGGGTCCGGAGTAGTCATGGAGCGAAATGAGACACTTAGTGTCTTAGTTAGAAACCTAAGTTATAAAAGTCAACCGGAAGTTGATTTATGAGTAAATGAACTCGGATTTGGATTTTCATAATTCGGCTAGCTTTGTTGGGTGATTTTTGAGGTCATTCGTACGTGGTTCGATAGGGTTTGGCGTCGTTGGCGAATTTTAGAAGTTTAGAAGTTTTTAGGTTTGAATCCGAGGTTGATTTGATGTTTTGTTGTTGTTTTAGGTTTTTTAGAGGTTCGACTAGATTCGGTTAATGATATATGACTTTTTGGAATTATTTGTTGAGGTCCCGAAGGTCTCGGGTGAGTTTCGGATAGGTTTGGGTTGTGTTGCGCTCATTTTTCTTATGTTTCGACTCTGTTTCTTCAAGCATAAATGATATCATATAGAACAAATGAGCTCCGATTTCATTTTTGACTGAAGCATTAGATCCGTATCACAATTAAGAACCCGTAGCAAAAAGAATCATCAAATTTGGACATCGCATGAGAATTTTATGGTCATTTTACTAAGAATAGGTTGCCAGATTTTTTCAGATTAATTACAAAATTTGCCACTGACGGCGTATTTAAAAATCTACACTATTTGCAAATGTTGAAACCAACATATCTCCTTCATTATAAGGTAATATTGAGTGATTCAAAATCCTAACTTGACTAAAATTTCACAAGAAATCTGCCGGAGGCATAAAAAGCGAGTTTCGGGAACATTTGGAACGAGAAACGAGGCAAATAGATGACAGAAAAATATATAAAATAAGAGTTTGTCCATTCGGTCATATTTTGAGTTGGGGATCTCGGTCATATTTGTCCATTCGGTCATAATAAGAGTATGAACTCAAAATTATAAAAATATAATGAGTTCAATGATAACAACCTTAAATATTGAACTAATAGAATTTAAATCCTAAATATTTCTCTGTTCAGTATCCTTGGCCGGGTATGATTTTTATTCAATTCTCTTGGTACTTTGTTCCAACCAGGAGATTTAAACTTCTTGAACTATTCTACTACATAATATTAGTTATGACTAATATTATAATTAAGATATTTCAATTTTATATTTCTCCATAAAAATTAGGATTCCTATATTTTCTCAAGTACAAATTTTCCAGGGGGTACGTTACTCGTTTAGTGGGCCTACATGAGGAAAATTCGAATTAGAAGCATAAATTATGAGTTCTGGATATCAAATATTAAAACTTTTAATAGCCAAAGGAAATTCATATTTGGCCACTATGAAAAAAATATTTACATTTGCTAGCCTATATATATGTACACACACATATATATATATATATATATACATATATATATATATATATATACATATATATATATACATATATATATATATGTAAATATACTAATTATACATATATTATACATTTACCATCTATCATTTTGAGTAGACTTCTATATAGTATAAAAACCCTAAAAATGAATTTGCTGACGTGGAGGCCAAGCAGCTTAATTTCCTTAATTTTCCTGCAAAAGAACAAATTAGTTAAGGAAAAATGATCTCTAACTAATTATGTACTATCAATATTAAGTAGCTGGAAGACAAAGATATTGAGCGGGTTTGGCAAGCAAATATGAAGAATTCCCCTAAAAAACCAACCAAAAATTTGCTACGAGAAAGAATTTGGAACCAAAATTAGCTAGTGTATATTTTTTTCATATATGATAATGATAGTGATTATTAATTTTCCAAACAGTTAGGTCCACACGAAATTGATGATCTTTAACGTTATCTCATGGTGTTCAGTGACTTGTGTTATTTAGATCCACAACAGTTGATTATGATTGTCACGATCCAAAAATCCATTAAGGTCGTGATGGCGTCGGACACCACAGTCAGGCAATTGGATTTGATGGCTTGGATAGCTTCGTTAGGTGATTTGGGACTTAGGAGTGTGTTCGGAATGAAGTTTTGATATCCGGTGTAGAATTAGGCTTGAATTAGGAAAAGTTAATTTTTGGTTGTTACCGGTCGGCATGGGAAAATAGGCTATCAGGGTCGGACTTGAATTCCAGAAGTTGGAGCAGGTTCGTAATGTCATTTTGGATATGTGTGTAAATTTTTAGGACAATCGGATGTGTTTTGGTTGGTTTTGGCATCATTGGCGAAATTTAAAAATTTCTTCATAGGCTTCAATTTGATGTAATTCTTGTATTTTTGCGTTGTTTTTGGTGTTTTGAAGGCTCGAATAAGTTTGAATGATGTTATGCGGTGGGTTGGTAGGATTGTTTGAGGTTCCGGGGGCCTCGGGTGTGTTTCAGATGCTAAAACGAGCATTTTTGTTCTTAAGGAATCTGCTATTTTTCTGGTGTTTTAGAAGCTGTGGTTTCTTCATTACGATCGCGTGAGTTCATCCGCGATCGCGTAGAGTAAAATTTGAGGCAGACAGGTTTTTCTATGCGATCGCGTAATAAGGTTTGCGATCACATAGGTTGGGCAGCTGAAGTAGTGCGGTCGCCTGGCTCTTTGTGCGATCGCATAGGTGTTCTGAGGCGCATGTGAGGGATGGATATTTGAGCTATGCGAACGCGTGTGTTGGTAGTTTGTACTTTGCATCGTGATCGTGTGGCTGGAGATGCGATCGCACTGAAGGAAATATTAGTGCTGGGCAGAATGTTTTAAAAGGACATCTTTGCGAATTGAGTCCATCTTTCCTCAATTGTTTAACGGGTTTGGAGCTCTTTGAGAGGGTTTGAAGAGGAAATCGAAAGGAATCACTTGGAGGTAATATTTTCGACTTCATAACTCGATTTTATGTCGTTTTCGAAGTAATTAAACCGGAAATTTGTTGAATTTAAACCCAAAGTTGGGAAGATTAGGTGAATGAGAATTTCTTTTGATGATTTGAGTGGGCAATTGCGGTCCGATATTGGTATTCTTGGTATGTATAGTGTCATGACCCAAATCTGCACCAGTCGTGATGGCTCCTATCGTGGAACTAGGCCAGGCAAAAACTACACTCAAATCACAATAAGCTTCCATTTACATCTTTACTAAACTAATAACCAGTAAAGGTTCTTTTAAACATTTTTAAAACGGTTAAAGCTATATCGAATATTAAATACAACCTCCGAGATCCCGGAGTCACTGGTCATGAGCATCTACATAAATATACAACTCAAAAAAAAAATTTCTATAATAGTAAGCAGGAGAGAGAGAGAGAGAGAGGGACTACGGATGCATGCATCTACCTTGCAAACTTTCGAGAAATCTCTGGAACAAATACATAGCTCACCCTACCCAAACACCTGGTTCTGCACACAAGGTGCAGGGAGTAATGTGAGTACACCAACTCAGTCGTAATAAAAATAAATCGGGTCTGAGCTGCAAGAAACACATAAAAATCAATTCATCAACTCACAATAAGCATAACCTTTCTTTCCAACAATGTAAACGTTAAATCATCACGCTTAAAAACCGATTTCAGTAAAAATCATTTGGAAATATACTTGCCAACAGTTTCAACATAACTTTCAAAAAGTTTAGTGTAAAAATGCTGAA
This sequence comes from Nicotiana rustica, assembly GCA_005239535.1. NCBI lineage: Eukaryota > Viridiplantae > Streptophyta > Magnoliopsida > Solanales > Solanaceae > Nicotiana > Nicotiana rustica. The sequence continues at coordinate 205,491 of ML458969.1, read as the reverse complement.
AATCATAAAAAGGCCCCTCGGGCAAGACATATTTCATAAGTTCAGAGTGAAAGTGGTAAAATCATAAGTATCCTCTCGGGCAAACACATGTTTCATAATCAGCCCCACGGGCATGCCTCACAGTCACTCATAATTAGACCATCGGGCATACCTCACAGTAACTCATAATCAGCCCCTCGGGCATACCTCACAGACTCATTCCTCCCAATCACTCGTCACCCGGCACTCGGCACTCGCACTCAGTAGTTATCTGCGCTCACTGGGGGTGTGTACAGACTCCTGAGGGGCTCCTTCAGCCCAAGCGCTAATATGAAGCCACCTAGTGGTGTATCATATCCTCATAATCAGGCCTTCGACCTCACTCAGGAAGAACCTCTCAAAAGCCCCTCGGACGAATCAGTAAAACAGGGTACTCGACCCAAGACATCATTTTTTAAATCTCAAAGTAGTGTAAATGAGGTTGAGTTTCGAAAATAGTAAGCACAATGTGACTAAGTGAAATCATCAATAAACAGTGAGAAAAAATAGCAGTAAAAAGCACCCAACGGGTCGAAACAAGTCGGCACGAGGCCCCAAACATGGCTTATAGCCCAAAGCAGTAGTCTCTAGAACACAGTTTAAAATATGATTTATAGTAAAATACGCAACTCAATAGATATCGCGGAGAGGACCAATTTCAATCCAAAAATCAGTGCACACCACATACTCGTCATTCGACATGTGCGCCATTCTAAAAGAAGTGAGAAATATGAAGTCCGGGGTTTCATACCCTCAGGACAAGATTTATAACCATTACGTACCTCCATCAGGCCACAACATTAATCCGCGTTGCTCTTGCCCCTCAAATTGGCTCCCGATTGCTCCGAATCTAACCAAAACCAGTTTACATCATTAATATATGCTAAAGGAACACAACCCAATCAAAAACTATCAATTTATACAAAAATCTCGAAATTCGGCCAAACACGATCCTCATGCCCACGTCTCGGAATCCGATTAAAATTACATCACAAGAACCCTTATCCTCCAACGACTTCGTTCATACCAAGAACATCAAAATCGGACCATAATTGCCCACTAAAATTGCCAAAAGAAATTTCCAAATCTTTCCTCCCATTTCTCCAAACTTTTTCTACTTTAATTCTTCAAATTACAAGCCTAATCCAAACAAAATAGCATAGAAACGACTTTAATAATCCGGGAACTTACCTCCACTGAAGACCCTCGAATTCTCTCTTCAATTTGCCCTCAAATAATCTCCAACCGCATGCAACAATGGTTGAATAACCAAACTTTCACGGAGGCACTCTTTTATACTGTTCTGCCAAGCTAATCCGCACATGCGGACCTTTTCTCGCACCTACAGACCCGCACCTGCGGTCCCTCACCTGCGGTCCCAGTTGCACAACTGCGAAAACCCACTAACATACCAAATTCTCGCACCTGTAATCTTTTCTCCGCACCTGCGGCTTCGCAGGCGCGGCCAAAGCTTCGCACCTGCAGATTCCTCCTTCCTATCCCCCTTTTGCACCTACACATGGACCTTTGCACCTGCGGCTGCCCATCCGCAGGTGCGGCCACACCAGCAACTCTACACCAGCAGCCATTTGCTGCAAATTTCCCAAGTTCAAACCCTCGCGAACCATCCGAAATCAATACCGAGCCCTTCCGAGCCCCAATCAAACATACAAACACACCCCATAGAATCATTCAAACTTAGTTGAGACTTCGAAGCACCAAAAACAACATGAAAACACCAAAATTATATCAAATTGAAACATATGAACTTTGAAACTTCTAAATTTCTCCAACGACGCCGAAACCAACCAAAACACCTCCTATTCACCTAGAATTTTGCACACATATCCAAAATGACATTACAGGCCTGTTCCAACTTCCGGAATTCTATTCTGACCCCGATAGCCTATTTTCCATTGCCGACCGGAAATCACCAAAAACTAACTTTCGCCAATTCAAGCCTAATTCTACACCGGACATCAAAACTACATTGTCAGCACACTCTTGAGTCCCAAATCACCTAACGAAGCTACTTGAGCAAAAAAATCTGCATTCCGAGGTCGTTTACTAATAAGTCAACTCTCAGTTGACTTTTTCAACTATTAGGTACTTTAAGAGACTAAGTGCGTCAATTCTCACTATGACCACTTTGAACCTGAACAAACCGACCCAACACACATAAATGAAGTTGAACCATACATAATGAAGTAGAAACGGGGGAAACGGGGTTAAATTCTCGGAACGACCGGCCGGACCGTTACATATAGAATCATGGGAGGATGAGGATTCTAGTGATATAAATTTTATCAAATTTCGAGATGTGGGCCTGGAGCTCGAGTTTTGCCAATTTCGAGAATTTTGCTTAAAATTGATAGTTTCCGTTTGACCCTTGCTCCTTTAGCGTATATTGATGATGTTAATCTGGTTTTGGTTAGATTCGGAGCAATCAGGAGCTGATTCGAGGGACAAGAGCATCGCGAATTAGTATTTTGGCCTGGAGGAGGTAAGTAATGGCTATAGATCTTATCCTGAGGGTACGAAACCCCGGACTTCGTATTTCTCACTATTTTTTTAGAATGGCGCACATGTCGGTTGACCAGTATGTGGCGTGCACTAATTTTTGGATTGAACTTGGTCCTCTCCGCGGCAACTATTGACTTGCGTATATATACCCTAAATCATATGTTAAATTATGTTCTAAAAAATATGGCTATATTGGGCTATAAGCTATGTTTGGGGCCTCGTGCCGACTTGTTTAGACCTCTTGGGGGATTTTACTGCTATTTTCCTCACTTTGTTGACTTATGATTTTCACTCAGTCGTGTTATGTTTAACTGATTTCGAAAACCAACCTTACATACACTACTTTGAGTTAAAAAAATGATGTTTTGGGTCGAGTACCTCGTTTTACTGATACGCCCAAGGGGTTTTGAGAGTTTCTGACTGAGTGAGGTAGAGGGCCTGATTGTGAGGAATTGATATGCCACGAGGTGGCTTGATATTAGCGCTTGGGCTGATGGAGCCCCTTCGGAGTCTGTACACACCCCAGTGAGCGTAGGTACCTATTTAGTGCGAGTGCCGAGTGACGAGTGACTGGGAGGCACGAGTGACAGTGAGGTTGCCTGAGGGGTTGATACTGAGTGGATTTGAGGTATGCTGAGTGATGTTCTACCCGAGGGGTGATATATGATTCATGTTTTTGCCCGAGTGGCTATTTATGACTTATTTCATTTCACACTAAATTCTTTAGGTATTTTTATTTCTGAAATTGTCGGAAAACACATTTTTCAAAGGATTTTACTGGAGTTGTCTTTTAACGCATGTTGTGTGTATATATTGTTGGAAAGAAAGGTTGTGCATATTGCGAACTGTTGATTTAATTTTATGTGTTTCTTACTGCTTAAACTTGATTTATTTGTATTACTACTGAGTTGGCGTACTCACATTACTCCATGCACCCCTATATTAGAATACAGGTGCTGATACCGAGCGTTAGTCATCCATTTCTGTGCGGAGTCCGAGTCGGGATATATAGGTAGTTGTTCAGAGTCCGCAACATCTCTGTTTTCCCTTTCTTACTTTGTACGTAGTTCGTCATTCTGAGGTTTTGTATTATAATAGTAGAATTTTTGGTATACTCTTTAGATGCTCATGACATGTTGACTCCGGATCTTGGGGATGGTTTTAGATTATTTAACTGTTTGTTTTGCTTAATAGATTCAGTAATTTACTCACGTCTATGAAATGTTGAAAATGAGTTGGGATTTGGAAAGAAACTTTAAATATGTGAATGTTGGGTAGCCTAGTTCCTCGATAGGCGCCATCACGGCTGGTTTAGGATTTGGGGTCGTGACAAGTTGGTATCAGAGCCTAGGTTACATAGGACTCAACAGTCATGAGCAGGTTTAGTAGAGTCTTGTGGATCAATACAGAGACTTTTGTACTTATCTTCGAGAGGCTGCGGAACCCTTAGGAACAATCTCATAATTATTGAATTTTGTCATGCCATTTTGTTGATTCTGGAAATCTAAACTTATGTTGTTTCATTATCTCACAGATGGTTAGGACTCGCGCTACCGATTAGGGTGATCAACCACCAGCTAGACCAGCGAGAGGTCGAGGCTGTGGTAGGGGTAGGAGCCAGCCCGTGCAGCAGCCAGGGTAGTACCAGTTGATCCCCCTACTATTCAGGATCAGATTCCCGCCGCAGATACTCCAGCGGGACAGGATTAGGCACCGACAGTGCCTATTGTTATTCCGGAACTTCAAGAGACCTTGGCACAGATCTTGACGATGTGTACCACTCTTGCTCAGGTAGTTGTCTCTACGTCTCAGGATGGGGGAGGCAGTCAGAATCCAGTTTCTCGGACATCTGAGCAGGTTACTCAGGGCCATAAGACACCGGGGGAGGTTCCAGCCCAACCGGTTGCTCCAGTTCGGCACTTCGTGGTTCCTGTTATACCAGAGGATGAGCACCGTAGACTGGAGAGGTTTAGTAGACTTCAGCCTCCGACATTCAGTGGTGCTGAGGGCGAGGATGCCCAGGGTTTTATAGATATATGTTAGAGAATGTTGCGTACTGCCGGGATTTTGGAGACCAGTAGTGTCTCGTTTGCTACTTTTCAGTTTTCTGGTGGTGCTTTCACTTGGTAGGAGTCTTTTGAGAGGCATAGGCCTGTTGGTTCAGCACCCCAGTCTCACAGCGAGGAGCAGCGCATGCATTTTGAGAAGCTGCATAAGGAGGAGCTATCAGTGATGCAGTATGAGATGCAGTTTTCAGAGTGGGCTCGTAATGCCACCGAGTTGGTCCCTACTGATAGGGAGAGGATTAAGAGGTTCTGGGATGGTCTCACTTATCAGCACCGCCTTTTCATGAATCGGTAGAGGGTATATGATGCTACATTCGAGCATGTCATTGATATTGCTCGAGATATTGAGTCGGTTCTCCGCCAGCAGCGGGAGGAGATGGAGGACAAGAGGCCTCATGGATCGGGTGGTTCTAGTGGTTCTCCTTTCAGGGGGGGCTGTTTCAGCATGGTAGAGGCCGTTCATTTAGGCCTCCTCAGCTAGTCCGCCCAGCCTATAGTGGTGCATCTTCGGGGCATGGTCCCCGTGGTTCTCAGCCAGGCCGTTTTTAATTCGGTGGCCTCCCATCCAAAAGTGTAGCTCGAGCACAACCAGTTCAGATTTACTCTATGCATGATTCTTCTAGTGGGCATTCTGGTGCCAGTGGTTTCTATCGATCCTCGTCTCTAGCTACAGGGAGTTGCTTTGAGTGCGACGAGTTTGGGCACATGTGGAGTCAGTGTCCACATCGTCCTGGTGGTTCTTTTTAGAAGAAGGGACAACCCTCAACATCAGGTCCAGTTACAGCCATGGGTGGTAGTGAGTCAGCTAGAGGCCGCCCTAGAGGGGGAGGTCAAGCAAGTGGAGGATAGGCCCGTATGTATGCGTTTCCAACCAGGCCAGATGCTGTGGCCTTAGATGCAGTGATCGTTGGTATTGTCTCAGTCTGTCGCCGAGATGCTTTGGCTTTATTTGACCCTGGTTCTACATATTCCTATGTTTCATCATATTTTGCCCATTTTCTAGGTATGCCCCGTGAATCTTTAGTTACGTCGGTTCATGTGTCGACTCCGGTGTGCGATACTATTATTGTGGACCGTGTGTATCGGGTGTGTGTGATATCTATTGGGGGTCTGGAGACCCGAGTGGACCTATTGTTACTCAGCATGGTCGATTTTGATGTGATATTGGGCATGGATTGGTTATGTCCGTGTCATGCTGTTCTTGATTGTCGCGCTAAGACTGTGACTTTAGTTATGCCAGGATGTCCGAGGGTTAAGTGGATAGGTTCTTCTGAGTATGTGCCTAGCAAGGTGATTTCCTACCCGAAGGCCCAGCGCATGGTTGAGAAGAGATGTTTATCTTATCTTGATTTTGTGAGGGATGTCAGTGGTGAGACTCTCGCTATTGATTCGGTTCCTGTGGTCTGACTTTCCGGACGTTTTTCCTGCAGACCTGCCAGGCATGCCACCTGACAGGGACATTGACTTTGGTATTGACCTAGTGCCAGGCACCTAGCCTATTTCTATTCCACCTTATCGTATGGCACTACCTGAGCTAAAGGATAAAAATGAGCAGCTTCAAGAACTCCTAGATAAGGGTTTGATTCGGACCATTGTGGCACATTGGGGTGCACCGTGTTTGTAAAGAAGAAGGATGGTTCTATGCTTATATGTATTGATTATCGGCAGCTGAACAAGGTTACGGTGAAGAACCGATATCCCTTACCTCGTATAGATGGCTTGTTTGATTAGTTGGAGGGTGCTAGGATATTTTCCAAGATTGACTTGCGTTCTGGCTATTATCAGTTGAAGATTCAGGGGCTAGACATTCCGAAGACTGCTTTCAGGACTAGATATGGTCATTAATGAGTTTCTAGTTATGTCATTTGGGGTGACCAATGCCCCAGCAGTCTTTATGCACTTCATGCACAATGTATTCCGGCCTTATCTGGATTATTTTGTCATCATGTTTATTGATTATATCTTGGTGTATTCCCAATCTCGGGAGGATCATAAGCAATATTTGAGAGTTGTGCTTCAGACCTTGAGGGAAAAGGTATTGTATCCAAAATTTTTGAAGTATGAGTTCTGGGTTGATTCAGTAGCGTTCTAGGGGCCGGTGTCCAGTGAGGGTATTCAGGTTGATCCGAAGAAGATAGAGGCGGTGCAGAGCTGGCCTAGACCGTCATCAGCTACTATCGCCGTTTCGTAGAGGGATTTTCATCTATTGTAGCACCTATGACCAGACTGACCCAGAAGGGTGCTCAGTTCAGGTGGACTGAGGAGTGTGAGGAGAGCTTTCAAAAGCTCAATTCAGCTTGAATACATCCCTGGTATTGATTTTGCCTACGTGTTCAGGTTCTTATATAGTTTACTATGATGCCTCGAGAGTTATACTTAGAGAGGTATTGATGCAGGATGGTAGGGTGATTTCCTACATGTCCAGACAGTTGAAGGTGCACAAGAAGCATTATCCAGCGCACGATCTTGAGCTAGCAGCTATTGTCCACACCTTGAAGATTTGGCGTCATTATTTGTATGGAGTGCATTGTGAGATTTTCACTGATCACTGTAGTTTGCAGCATCTTCTTAAGCAGAAGGATATCAATTTGTGTCAGAAGAGGTGGTTGGAGCTTCTAAAGGATTATGACCTTACTATTTTATATCATCCGGGGAAGGCCAATGTATTGACATATGTCCTGAGTCGAAGAGTAGAGAGTTTGGGAACTCTATCCTACCTTCCAGTAGCAGAGCGGCCATTAGCCCTTGATGTTTAGGCTTTAGCGGGTCAGTTGGTGAGATTGGATCTATAAGAGCCCCCGCGGGTATTGGCTTGTGTTTCCTCCAGGTCTTCTATTTATGATCAGATTAGAGCACGTCAGATTATCCACACTTACTCGTTCTTCAAGACAGGGTCCGTCGCGGTTATGCCAATGATGTGGTTATTGGTGATGATGGGGTCACGAGGATGCATGGTCAGATTTGCGTGCCCAATATGGATGGACTTCGAGATTTGATTCTAGCTGAGGCCCATAGTTCGCGGTATTCCATCCATCCGGGTGCCAAAAAGATGTCTGAGGATCCGAGACAACAAAAATTGTGGAGGCAGATGAAGAGGGATATTGTTGAGTTCGTGGCTCGGTGTCTCAACTCTCAGCAGGTCAAGTTTGAGCACCAGAGACCAGGTGGGTTGCTTCAGAGATTAGATATTCCAGAGTGGAAGTGGGAGCGAATCACCATGGACTTTGTAGTTGGGCTCCCAGTGACGTTGAGGAGGTTTGATGCTATATGGGTTATTGTGGATTGGCTAACCAAGTCTGCGCACTTCATTTCTGTTGGTACTACTTATTCTTCGGAGCGGTTATCTGGGATTTATATCAGGGAGATTGTCCAATTTCATGGGGTTCCGGTTTCTATCATTTCTCACAGAGGTACTCAGTTCACATCCCAGTTTTGGAGGGTCGTGCAGAGGGAGTTAGGTACTCAGGTCGAGTTGAGCACAGCGTCTCATCCTCAGACCGACGGGCAGTAGGAGCGTACTATTAAGATTTTGGAGGATATGTTGCGTGCCCGTGTCGTTGATTTTGAGGGTTTATGGGACCAACTTCTACCACTCGCAGATTTTGGATATCATAATAGTTATCAGTCGAGTATCCAGATGGCTCCGTATGAGGCTTTATATGGTAGGAGGTGCAGATCTCTGGTTGGTTGGTTCGAGCCGGGCGAGGCTAGCCTATTGGGCACAGACTTGGTTCAGGATGTGTTGGGTAAGGTTAAGTTGATTCAGGAGAGACTTCGCACGGTGCAGTCTAGGCAGAATATTTATGTGGATCAGAAGGTCCTAGATGTGTCTTTCATGGTTGGGGAGAAGGTGCTGCTGAAGGTGTCACCCATGAAGGGTGTTATGAGGTTCGGGAAGAGGGGAAAGCTGAGTCCCAAGTTCATTGGGCCATTTTAGGTGCTCCAGAGGATTGGGGAGGTGGCTTATAGACTTGACATACCTCCCAGCTTATCTAGTATTCATCCGGTGTTCCTTGTTTTGATGCTCCGGAAGTATGTTGGTGACCCGCCCCATGTTTTGGACTTCAGCACGGTTCGGCTCGAGGGTGATATGTCATATGAGGTAGAGACATTGGCTATTTTGGGTTGTCAGGTTAGAAAGTGAAGGATGCCACCTGGGAGATCGAGCGGGAGATGGGGAGAAAATATCCTCACTTATTCTAGACTACAGGTACGCTTCTAGACCCGTTCGAGGATGAACGATTGTTTAAGAGGGGGAGGATGTAATGACCCGGCCGGTCGTTCCGTGAAATTATCCCCGTTTCCCCCGTTTATTCTTTATTATATTTTGCTTATCCTATATATTTTGTGTTGGGTTGGTTGGTTCGGGTTCGAAGTGGTCGTGGTGAGAACTGATACACTTAGTCTCTTAAATTAGTTTAATAGTTGAAAAAGTCATATAGTAGTTAACTTATTGGAAAACGACCTCAGAATGTGGATTTAATGTCTTGTCTAGCTTCGTTAGGTGATTTGGGACTTAGGAGTGTGTTCGGAATGAAGTTTTGATGTCTGATGTAGAATTAGGCTTGAATTGGCAAAATTTAGTTTTTGGCGATTTCCGGTCGGTCGGAGAAAATAGGCTATCGGGGTCGGAATGGAATTCCGAAAGTCGGAGCAGGATCTTAATGTCATTTTGGATATGTTTGAAAATTTTCAGGACAATCGGATTTGTTTTTGTCATTTTCTGCATCATTGGCGAAATTTAGAAATTTCAAAGTTCATATGCTTGAATTTGATGTAATTCTGGTGTTTTTGCGTTGGTTTTGGTGTTTCGAAGGCTCAGCTAAGTTTGAATGATGTTATGGGGTGTGTTGGTAGGATTGGTTGAGGTCCCGGGGGCCTCAGGTGTGTTTCGGATGCTCAAACGGGAATTTTTGGTCTTAAGGATTCTGCTGTTTTTCTGGTGTTTTAGCAATAGTGGTTTCTTCATTGAGATCGCGTGAGTTCATCCGCGATCACATAGAGTAAAGTTTGAGGCAAGCAGGTTTGTTCTATGCGATCGCGTAATAAGGTTTGCGAGTGCATAGGTTGGGCAACTGAAGCAGTGCGGTCCCGTGGCCCTTTGTGCGATCGCATAGGTGTTTTGAGCCGCGTGTGTGGGATGGATATTTAAGCTATGCGAATGTGTAGAGTGGTCTGGACTGTGCATCGCAATTGCGTGGATGGAGACGCGATCGCACTGAAGGAAATATTAGTGTTGGGAATAATGTTTTAAAAGGCCATCTTTGCGAATTGAGTCCAATTTTCCTCCATTGTTGAACGGGTTTGGAGATCTATGAGAGGGTTTGAAGAGGAAATCGAAGGGATTCACTTGGAGGTAAGATTTTCGACTTCATAACTCGATTCTATGTCATTTTCGAAGTAATTAAACTGGAGATTTGTTGAATTTAAACCCAAAATTGGGGAGATTAGGTGCACGAGAATTGGAATTCTTTTGATGATTTGATTGGACAATTGTGGTCTGATTTGGGTGTTCTTGGTATGTATAGAATCGTGGGAGGATAAGAATTCTAGTGATGTAAATTTTATCGAATTCCGAGATGTGGGCCCGGGGCTCAGGGTTGGCCAATTTCGAGAATTTTGCCTAAAATTGATAGTTTTCGTTTCAGCCATGCTCATTTAGCGTATATTGATGATGTTAATCTGGTTTTGGTTAGATTCGGAGCAACCGGGAGCTGATTCGAGGGGCAAGAGCATCGCGTAGTATTTTTTCCCGGTGGAGGTAAGTAATGGCTATAAATCTTATTTTGAGGGTATGAAACCCCAGACTTCGTATTTCTCACTGTTTTTTAGAATGGTGCACATGATGGATGACGAGTATGTGGCGTGCACTGATTTTTGGATTGGACTTGGTCCTCTCCGCGACAACAATTGATTTGCGAATTTTTACCTTAAATCATATGTTAAATTGTGTTCTAGAAACTATTGGTATATTTGGGCTATAAGCCATGCTTGGGGCCTCGTGCTGACTTGTTTAGACCCTTAGGGGCGTTTACTGCTATTTTCCTCACTGTGTTGACTTATGATTGACACTCATTCATGTTATGTTTAACTGATTTCAAAACCCAGCCTTATTTATATAAAAATAATGTTTTGGGTCGAGTACCCCGTTTTACTGATACGCCCGAGGGCCTTTTGAAAGTTTCTGACTGATTGAGGCTGAGGGCCTGATTGTGAGGATATGATATTCCACGTGATGGATTGATATTAGCGCTTGGGATGAAGGAGTCCCTCCTGAGTCTGTACACGCCCTCAGTGAGCGCAAGTACCTATTGAGTGCGAGTGCGGAGTGCCGAGTGACGAGTGACTGGGAGGCATGAGGGACAGTGAGGTTGCCCGAGGGGCTGATACTGAGTGGCTGTGAGGTATGCTGAGTGATGTTCTGCCCGAATGGAGATTTATGATTCGTGTTTTTTCCAGAGGGGATATTTATGACTTATTTCATTTTACACTAAATTCTTCAGGTATTTTTATTTCTGAAATTGTTGCAAAACACATTTTTCAAAGGATTTTGCTGGAGTTGGCTTTTTAGGCATGTTGATTTCATATATATGTGTATATACTGTTGGAAAGAAAGGTTGTACCTATTGTGAACTCATGATTTGATTTTATGTGTTTCTTACTGCCTAGACTTGATTTATTTTCATTACTACTGAGTTGGCATACTTACATTACTCCGTGCACCCCTATGTGCAGATACATGTGCTGATACCGAGCGTTAGTCATCCATTTTCGTGCGGAGTCGGAGTCGAGATACAGAGGTAGCTGTTCAGCGTCCGCAACATCTATGTTTTCCTTTTCTTATTTTGTAACTAGTTCTTTCTTCCGATTTTTGTATTATAATAGTAAAATTTTTGGTATACTCCTTAGATTCTCATGAAATGTTGACTCTGGATCTTGAGAATTCTTTTAGATTATTTAACTGTTTGTTTTGCTTAATAGATTCACTAATTTACTCACATCTATGAAATGTTGAAAATGAGGTGGGATTTTGGGAAGAAATTGTAAATATGTGAATGTTGGCTAGCCTAGTTCCACGATAGGCGCCATCACGGCCGGTTTAGGATTTGGGGTCGTGATAACCGTCCAGAATATAAACGGGACGGTAAAGAAAGTACAACTCAATAAGATGGAGGAGACTCTGCTGGCTGCGGGTCGTCTCGAGAGGTGCAGCTCACCCAAGTCCCCATATCAACTATGCCACGACACCAAACAGGGGCACTAGGTATACATGTACCTGTGCAACAAAAATACACAACAAGTGTAGTATGAGTACGAAAACAACGTTTACCCAATAAGTATCCCGCCTAACCTCGGAGAGGTAGTGACGAGAGGTAGAATTTGACACTTGCTAGAGGTCAATTTAATAAAAATCAAGGGTGACACTAAGCATGGATATCATATGTAATTAACAAATAGTGATAGGAAATAACAACTTCTTCCTAATTTACAAACTTTAAATCTTCATCATTTCAGTTGACAACTTATAATTCAAGGCTAGTAAACAGTTACAAATCTCAGAAAGTACTCAGCAAATATCATGCACAAAAATGCCGAGGGTCGAACGACTCGAACCAACGATAAATGTAAAATGTGCACTGCCGAAGGGTCGAACGGCTCGAACCATAGATGCATCTATTACCCCGCTCGCGAATCGTACATGCGACGCGGTCAAATATAAATAATAGAGTTACTCGCCCGCAAATTATACATGCGACGCAGGTACTCATATAAATAATAGAGTTGCCCCGCTCCCGAATTATACATGCGACGCAGGTACTCATAAATACACACATTCAAACAGTAAACCCAAACTTTATCAGGAAAATAATTACCCAAGGAATTGATAAATTCTCTTTTAATGGTCACGAGGATAATATTTAAATCTTTTCTAGAAATTCATTTGCCAAGTTCGATAAGGTTTAAACATTTTTAAATTTATCAGTCAAGTTACAAGTACGGAAAATAAAACATGTTTTTGGGTCCTAGACTATCCGGACATAAGCATAATAGTAGCTACGCACGGACCCTCGTCATTTCGTCTGTACGTAGCCCCCAAAAATAGTAGTACATGATTGATTATTTCACCTATGGGGACAATTCCCTCTTACAAGATTATAAAGGAGACTTACCTCGCTCCAAAGATTCATAACCGGCCTCTAAGCCCTTCCGACGACTCACGTTGATGCGCAATGCCCCAACAATAACCAAATAACAGGAAAATCAATAAAAATATACTCTAATACTTATAACAGTTGAATTTATATAAATTCCCAACTCCGCTCGGAAACTCGATAAAATCTCCTTCCCAGCCGCGCAGGTGCGCCCAAGCACCCGCACCTACATCTTCCTCCTTCAAAGCCGGGCTCCATACCTGCGCTTCCTCTTCCGCATATGCACCTTCGCGCAGGTGCGAAAATAACCTCGCACCTGCGCCCCCGACCAAGCTAGCCAAATTTCGTATCTGCGACGCCAAAACTGCACCTGCGGCCCTTATTGCGCAGGTGCGGTCACACCAGACACCAGATGCTCCAGCCCTTCCTCAACTCCAAATTCTATCCGTTAACCACCCGGAATCCACCCGAGGTCCCCAGGACCCCGTCCAATCACACCAACCTGTTCCAAAATATAACGCGAACCTGCTCGAGGTCTCAAACCACATCAAATAACACCGAAACAATGGATCGCAACTCAATTCAATCTTTATGAACTTTGAAATTTCCAATTTCTTCATTCGATGCCGAAACTTATCAAATCACGTCCGATTGATCCCAAATTTTGCACACAAGTCACATTCAACATTACGGACCTGCTCCAACTTTCAGAATCGGAATCCGACCGCGATATCAAAATTTCCACTTTCGCTTAAACTTCTTAAAAACCTTCAAATTTCTAACTTTAGCCAAATGACACCAAAATGACTTATGGACCTCCGAATTCACTTCCGATCACGCTCTTAACACCAGAATCACCATACGAGCGATTCCCAAATGAGGAATCCCAAACGGACATCAATAAAACTGAAATGCACTTCAACCCAGACTTACGAAATTTCATCGAAGATGCTAACGTCTACAATATGCGCCAAAATGCTCTCGAGTCATCCAAAACCCGCTCCGAACATACTCCCGAGTACGAACTCATCATACGAACCTATTGAACCTTCAAATCCTGATTCTAAGGTCGTTTACTCAAAAATCCAATCTTAGTCAATTCTTCTAACTTAGGGCTTCTGAAATTAGAACTTTCTTTCCAATTCGACTCCGAACTTCCCGAAGTTCATATCCGACCACGCCTACAAGTCATAATACCTGAAATGAAGCTATCATGGCCTTAAACGGCCAAACGATGAGCTAGAGCTCAAAACGACCGGTCGGGTTGTTACATTCTCTCCCACTTAAATATACGTGCGTCCTCGAACGTGCTAAGAACTGCTCTGGAGTTATGTGAAATAATTTTTTAACACTTCGTGCACCTACCTGTGCTTCCATCACTCAGCTGAGCGCATTAGCTCGATCAAATCTGAAGATATCCTCTTTTATCCATACAATAACCTCGAAACCCAGTTCCAAAACCTGAAATTCCATGGCAGGCGTGTTTCCAATATATGAACACTGAATTAATAACTACACGAGGTACTAGAATGTGGTTGCGTGCCTCTACTGAATTAACTCCATACACCACATAACTCATCATCTAACCATAACGACATTCCCTAACCTTAATGGCCAAAATCCCACAAATCTGATGCTCCCAATTGAACCTCATGACTTATACATAGGTCTTGCTATAACGCTTACTATACCACCGCAACGGAGGAGATGTGTAGAAATTTATAACCAACTGCAGAGTCAACAAATCATTGGATCTCTCTTCTTGACTAGAATCATCACCTCATTGCGAACCAAATAATGGTATTTGTCCTTTAATATACTTCACATAATCTTATCACACTGATCCCTGATCCAACAATCTCGTCTCACCCAATATGAACTGCTCAGACAACAAGTCACCCCAGACATGACCAACAGCCTCACGTGATGCCACAATGCGCCAATAGGCCACAACTCGAACATGATACATAAGGAAATGAGTCAGGAAGGGACTACTCGACTCACACAACTAATATGAACTTTACTCAGAAAATAGGAAGTAAAACACAAGAAAAATAAATATAGGGAACCTTACTCAACATCACACTGTTGCGGCGCACAACCCGATTCAAATAACATGCTCGTGGCGGCGTGGCACCCGATCCAACTAAAATAACCGTGGCAGCGTGCCACCCGATCTAAATAACATAACTGTGGCGGAGAGCCACCCGATCCATATAAAAAATTCACGTTAGGAGATACACACCGAGCTAAATTGCAAATTATAACAAAACATCGAATATCGGTCACAAGCACGCTAAGTGCATAATACCATCCTGGAGAGACTGATAGAGCCATACGCTACAAAAATCAAGCACAACTGAGGTTCGATATATATACTCTGAATCTCAAGAGCTATCCTCCTCACACATCATCATCACTACGCGGAATCTCAACACATAAGAAGTCATCAAGCCACCTTCACAACTCACATGGAAAAACAGAATATTACCTGAAATGAACGAAGATGGAACATCATCTGATGTTCTAATATCCCTCCGAGAGAAGCGCCATACTTAAACGAACACCTATGACTCACATGGAGCCCATAATAATATTTAAATCCATTCACAACCTTCGAGCCGATTCCGCTCGCACCGAACAAGGCTAATGGCCATACCTGGGTCTATAATAACCCACTTTTCCTCATAAAAGGCAAGAGAAACCATCATAGCCGGAGCAAAACCCCTACATCCGCAACCTATGAACCGAGCGCCCTCCAGGCATAAACTCTGAAATAAGCAATATTATACTTCTTTATACTTTGTATGAATCTTCAATCAATTAAGTGACTACATGTCACACTCATACGATCTTCCTTTTTTCACGCTCCCACGACCTTCCACACAAGGTGACAAGTATGCACTTCCACACCACCGATCACACTAATGTTGTAAAGACAACCAAGAAACCTGCAACCAGAACGCAAATCCTCTTACACCACCACCGATCTCAGGTGACGCTGAAGACGATACCAGCTTACTCTGAACATCGAAATCCCTTTACTTGCTCATCCGAGCTCGTGACATCCTTGTCAACACCGAACCGCAACCTTGATCCTTACCTCAAATTCCATACTGCTCACTGCACCTAACATGCCAATATGAAATAGCACAAGTATTCCATCATAACTCCTGAACCACTATTAGGGAGAACACTTTATCACATAGAAAACTTTTACTTAACTCAATTTAATAGAACCATAACGACACACGAATGAATTGTCATAATCACCAAAACATGCAACTCCTCGGGTAATAGCCCATGCCAACATAATCCTTCTGGGATCCGCTACACTTTTCAAAGTCTCCATTACTCGCGTCATTCTCAAACTCCACCTCTGCAGGACATAACTAACTCACCCGAATACCTCAAACTGAAACTTATAAGACACTTACCCTCGCAATCAACTTATCGACAGCAGACTCCCCCCTCCCCCACTTTGCTCAAGCCATAGATCAACATGAATAATAACTCACAATGCCCATACGCTAACACCGCCACAATACCGCAGTGAGATTCAATTAAACATTCCATAAGCTCATATAACACGACTCATCTTATACCATAATCCAATTCGCACTCACCTTAGGAATTATGATAACTCCAAATCAACACATAGCAACTCAATTCGCACTCACTTCGAGTGATTTCATTCCACGAGACTACTTTGTCTCCAAGCCCATGAACCGTTTCATACTCTCCTTGCACGCATATTCACATCTTCGACTGGTATACCCATTCTGATAACCCTTCTACGAACCCGAAGTCATTTCTCCTTTTTCCTCCAAATGCTACTCTGCACGCCAAAGATAAATAGAACACTCCACCTATATTCTCCTTCTCAAAAATTCTGCTGCAAAAGCTCGATTCTTAACCATACCATGGGATTGAAAACCTTAGACACCACATTCTAACCTTTGAATCTACTAGGACCGTAGTTGAGAGTCACCCACTCTGGCTTGGTCCTGAATATAATCAACTCCACGGCTTCGGTGGCACCTGAACACCCATCTTGAATAAGCACTCGACTAAATCACTTCCTTACAAGTTAACTTTGTACTAAGCATAAATCCTGAATCTTTCCAAAGCGTAAACCTGATTCAAGAAGGCCAACCTTTGCATACATTTATCAAATCCTATGCTCAATTACTACTCATGTCTTCTTCCCTTAGCTGTAATAACCCACTAATATGCCGATAACCAGAATTTTTCGCCAGTGGATAACCATGCAACAAAATCGTAGGCGTTGGAACCCTCCCACTTATCCTGAAATCACTATTACACAAATCTGGAACTCACCAAGGATATTCCTTCATTATATACATGATCATGCATAACCAACTTGCCAAATTCCTTGAAATCCTACCTTTAGAATTTCACAAGCACTCTGAGTCATTAACCACATCCTCATATCTAACCTCTTGCTGAATAGTCAGTAAAATCCCTCACGAAAACTCCGCCAACCACGCAACCACTTACTTGTTCACAGAAGATAACCCACCCGCGATAATCACCAACTGACACCTTCCAACGACGTTGTACTACACAATCTCTACGACATCAATACCCCATCCTACACCCGTTCGCATTTACCAACTTTACCAATCCGTCCGCTCCTCATGGACATCTACTAAATGCACTTCTTCTAATTCAAAGCTATATTGCATCATCTTTCATGCCAAGCAACTCTTTCCTGCTGCATCCCATCTCCCGTCGTAGTAGCCAACATTTCAATTTAAGCCCGTGGACCCAATCACCATCCACTAAAATTGTCAAATCACTCCAAACTTCTCCTTAAGATGTGCAACTATCTTACCATATAGCTCATATGCTACGCTGCTACTCTCCCACTTTTGTCAAACTCGCTCCTACAAGCAACTGCTCCACTTTTACTTCTTACACCGCGCCTTCTAAAAATTTAACCATTGCGTGGTACTTCCCATATGTATTTCCTCGTCGTATGATGCCCAGTTGTCGCCTCGAATAAATATCATTCTCTGCAGCACTTAAACCAGCAGGCCGCCACAACCTCAAAACTCTCTGAAGATCATCTTCCTCGAGCCGCCTACATTAGAAATACTTATTCAATCCTGAACCACAACACACCACGATCTTTAACAACCACATCTTTAATACTACTTCACATTACTTTGACCCAATGCGACCGAAGAAACCATAGCACCGCAAACTTAGCACAACATATTCTATCAAAGAAGACAATGCCACATCACAGATGAAGATTCCACCTCACTTGAAAAACACCCAGTCTTATTACTCTATCAACCCGAACCTGGTCATTTACAGTCCAATTGTCTTTCCTCCGCCGGAAATAAAATACTGAAATATCGTAATCACGCTCTGTGAAGACCTCCTTTCAAGTCATTCATTGCCCCAACATATGAGCAAGCATCCTATTATGATGTCAACACCGTACGATGACCAACCATAAACATCATAACAACCTGAGCATAGCCTCAAAGCACTCATAAATACAACTACTGAGCTGAAACAACATAATATCCTTCCGCAAAGCAACGACAATAGCCATAATCAACTAGGCATGGAAAAACCTCACGCACCATACCCGTAGTACCATTACAATTCCTCAAATTCCCAATTTATAGCAAGCACTTCACGACATGTAAGACTGAGTAAGAAGAAACGTAGAAATAAGCCTCAAATGAATCAAATCGCACGATGAGGAATCATGAAGGAAAGCATTCCTAGAAGCCCTGTAGCCTCTCGAAGATAAGTTCAGACGTGGTAGTACCGATCCTCAAGACTCTACTAGACTTGCTCGTGACTCGTGAGACCTAAGGGAACCTAGTGCTGTAATACCACATTGTCACGACCTAAAAATCCATTAAGGTCGTGATGGCGCCGAACACCACAGTAAGGCAAGCCAACACTCATCAGTCAATTAATTCTCATTTTATTATTTTGAAATCATTATTTTTCATTTCATTATATGAAAATCGATAAAAATTTACTGAATAAATCACAAGGTTTTAACACCTCAATGAACAAATACATCTCAGAACCTGGTATCACAAATGCATGAGCAATTTCTAAGAAAAACCAAATGAAATACAATAACTGTCCAGAATACAAACGGGACGGTAAAGAAAGTACAACTCGATACGCTAAAGGAGACTATGCTGGCTGCGGGTCGTCTCAAGAGGTGCAGCTCACCCAAGTCCGATATCAACCATACCACGACGCCAAGCGGGGCCACTAGATATACATGTACCTGTGCAACATAAATGCACAATAAGTGTAGTATGAGTACAAAAACAACGTGTACCCAACAAGCATCCTCCCTAACCTCGAAGACGTAGTGTCGAGATGTCGAATTTGACACTTGCTAGAGGTCAGTTTAATAAAAATCAAGGGTGACACTAAGCATGGATATCATAGTTAATTAACAAATAGTAATAGGAAATAATAACTTCTTCCACATTTACAAACTTTAAATCTTCGTCATTACAGTTGACAACTTATAATTAAAGGCTAGTAAACAGTTAAAAATCTCAGAAAGTACTCAGCAAATATCATGTGCAAGAAATGCCAAGGGTCGAACGGCTCTAACCAGCGATAAATGTAAAATGTGCACTGCCGAAGGGTCAAACGACTCGAACCATAGATGCATCTATTACCTACTCGCGAATCGTACATGCGACGCAGTCAAATATAAATAATAGAGTTACCATGCTCGCGAATTATACATGTGACGCAGGTACTCATAAATACACACATTCAAACAGTAAACCCAGACTTTATCAGGAAAACAATTACCGAAGGAAGTGAAAAATTGTTTTTTAATTGTCACGAGTATAGTATTTAAATATTTTCTAGAAATTCATTTTCCAAGTTCGATAAGGTTTAAACATTTTTAAATTTATCAGTAAAGCCACAAGTACGGCAAATAAAACATACTTTTGGGTCCTAGACTACCCAAACATAAGCATAATAGTAGATACGCACAGACCCTCGTCACCTCGTGCGTATGTAGCCCCCAAAAATAGTAGCACCTGATTGATTATTTCACCTATGGGGACAATTCCCCCTTACAATGTTAGAAAGGAGACTTACCTCGCTCCGAAGATTCATAACCGGCCTTCAAGCCCTTCCGAAGACTCACATTGATGCACAACGCCCCAAAACAATCCAAATAACGGGCAAACCAATGAAAATACACTCTAATACTTATAAAAATTCAATTTATATAAACTCCCAATTTATATAATTCTCTTTCAATTTCATGCCCAAATTCGCAGTCAAAATCCAAAAATACAAATTCTAGATCTTCCCACCAAAACCCTAAATTTCTATAAATTTTCTTCCCTAATCCATGCATAATCCAAGTATTTTACTCAAGATGGGAAGAAATCACTTACCTTATGGAAGATGCTGAAAATACCACTCCAAAATCGCCTTCAATCAAAGAAATGAAGTGCAAATAAGCCAACACCTCGGTTTTAAAATACACACTGCCTAGACCGACCTCCGCACCTGCGGCCTCCAGCACCAAGCACCCGCACCTGCGGCTTCATCCTGCTCAACCGTGCTCCGCAACTGCGCTTCCTCTTCCGCATCTGCGCCTTCGCAGGCGCAGAAATAACCTCGCACCTACACCGGCCAAGCCAGCCAAATTCAACATCTGCGACTCCAAAACTGCACCTGCGGCTGTGCACCTGTAGCCCTTATTGTGCATGTGCGGTTGCACCGGACACCAGATGCTTCAGCCGTTCCTCAACTCCAAATTCGATGCGTTAACCACCCGGAATCCACCCAAGGCCCCTGGGACCCCGTCCAATACACACCAACCTGTTCCAAAACATAGTGCGGACCTGCTCAAGGTCTCAAATCACATCAAATAACATCAAAACAATGGACCGCAACTCAATTCAATCTTTATGAACTTTGAAATTTCCAACATTCACATTCAAAGCCAAAGCCTATCAAATCACGTCCGATTGACCCCAAATTTTGCACACAAGTCACATTCAACATTACGGACCTGCTCCAAATTTTGGAATCGGATTCCGACCCCGATATCAAAATTTCCCCTTCCGGTCAGACTTCTTAAAAACCTTCAAATTTATAAATTTAGCCAAATGACTCCAAAATGACCTACGGACCTCCGAATTCACTTCCGATCGCGCTCCTACCACCAGAATCACCATAAGGAGCTATTCCAAGACTCGGAATCCCAAAAAAATCAATAACGCTGAAATGAACTTCAACCCAAACTTATGAAATTTCTTCCAAGATTCTCACTTCTATAATATGCGCGAAACACTCTCGGGTCATCCAAAAACCCATCCGAACATACGCCCAAGTCCGAAATCATCATATGAACCTGCTGGAACCTTCAAATCATGATTCTCTGGTCGTTTACTCAAAAATCCAATGTTAGTTAATTCTTCCAACTTAAGGCCTCCGAAAGGAGAACTTTCTTTCCAATTCGACTCCGAACTTCCGAAAATTCAGATACGACCACGCCTACAAGTCATAATACCTAAAATTAAGCTGTTCATGGCTTTAAATCGCGAAACATGCGCTAGAGCTCAAAACAACCGGTCGGGTCGTTACAATGATTAACGTTATTTCATGTGGTTGGCTAAATAGGTAGATCTAGACCATTACCTACAGGTTCTGATGAATCCGTAGCTTTAGCTCGAGCTTTTTATGTGTTTTCAAAATCCCATAAAAGTATAAAAAAGTAATATATTTCAAATTGTAACGACCCGACTGATCGTTTCGAGAGTTATATCCCCCTTCCCCCTTTTTATGCCCCTTCCCCTAAAAAAGCCAATGCTCGCATCTGCGGAAGAGGAGAAGAAGGCCAGGGGTCGCACCTTCGGAATGAAGCCCGGACCTGCGGCTCCGCTGTTGCGGGAAAAGGCCCGCACTTACGAAAATTGGGCAGCCCCTCTAAGGCTCCACCTGCAAGGCTTTGACTGCGCCTGCGGTATCGCACATGTGGATGGTCCTTCGTAGGTGCGTTCGCACCAGATCTGATGCACCAGCAACTCTTTTTGACCTTGCTTGACTTGCGCGATGTCCTAATGGCATCCGGGGTCCCCCGAGACCCCGTCCAAATATACCAACAAGTTCTAAATCATAATACTAACTCGCTCAAGCCTTCGAAACGTCGGAAAAAAAATGCTAAATCTATGAATCATACCCCAAAACCATCTAAATTTAACTTAAGAACTTTTAAGTTCTTGAATTCGCTTTTGACACGCTGAAACATACCTATACGACTCGGAATGACACCATATTATTTGAGAAAGTCATAAATGACATGACGGAACTATACCCGATCTCGAAATTCCGTTCGGACCTTGATAACACAAAAACATGTTCCAAACCTCAATTCTTTTGAACTTAAGGAATCATATTTCACTATTTGGCGCTGAAACGCTCCCGGGTCATCTGAAACCCATTTCGAACATACACCCAAGTTCGAAACCATCATACGAACCTACTGGAGCTCTCAAATCTCGAGTCCGAGGTCATTTACTAAATATGTTGATCGGATTTAAACTTTGCCCTTAAGACCAACCTTAAGGAACTAAGTGTTCCCATACCACCCAAACTCCTCTGAATCCCGAAGCAACCATCCTCACAAGTTATAGATCAGTAAAAGCAACCACATGAAGTCTCATATAGGGGCACGGGGTTCTAGAACACAAAATTACTAGTCGGGCCGTCACATTCTCCACCTCTTAAACAAATATTCGTCATCGAACAGGTCTAGAATCATACCTGGAGTGCTGAATAAGTGTTGATATCTGCCCTACATGTCCTTATCAGACTCCCAAGTCGCCCCCTCGACTGGTTGGACCCTCCACTGGACTTCTACGGCGGAAACCCTATTGTACCTCAACTGGCTATCCTGCCTGTCAATGATAGCAACTGGCTCTTCCTCCTAACTCAAACCCTCATCTAGATGAATGGTGTTGAATTCTATAACATGAGAGCCATGAAAGACCGAATGAACCCATGATAAGCCACCTCCCCAACTCGCCTCAACACCTCAAACGAGCCTATAAACCTTGGGCTCAACTTGCCCTTCTTTTCAAACCTCATAATACCCTTCATCGCCAAGACTTTCAACAAGACCTTCTCGCCGACCATAGATGATACATCACGCGCCTTCTGATCCGCGTAACTCTTTTGCCTGGACTGTGCTGTGCGAAGCCTCTCCTGAATCAAATTTACTTTCTCCAAAGCATCCTTCACTAGATCAGTGCCATATAACTTAGTCTCGCCAGGCTCAAACCACCAGATGGGAGAACGACATCGCCGACCATACAATGCCTCAAATGAATCCATATCAATGTTGGACTGATAATTGTTGTTATAAGCAAACACGGCCAAGGGAAAAAATTGGTCCCACTGCCCTCCAAAGTTAATCACACATGCTCTGAGCATGTCCTCCAATAGTTGAACTGTCCGCTCTGACTGCCCGTCGGTCTGAGGGAGGAATGCTGTGCTGAGCTCTAATCGGGTGGCTAACTCACTCTGCACTGCTCTCGATAAGTGCAAGGTGAACTGAGGACCTCGATCTGATATAATGGACACAGGCACGCCGTGCAACCGAACTATCTCCTGAATGTAGATATGGGCCAACCTCTCTGAAATATAAGTAGTAGATACTGAAATGAAATGTGCCAACCGCATCAACCTATCCACAATAATCCAAACCGCATCAACCTTCCACAAGGTCCGTGGCAACCCAACTACGAAGCCCATAGTGATGCGCTCCCATTTCCACCGAGGTATAGGTATCTTCTAGATTAGGCCTCCAGGACTCTGGTTCTCATACTTAACCTGCTGGAAATTTGGACATCTAGCCACATACACCACTATGTATTTCTTCATCCGCCTCCACCAGTAGTGCTGTCTCAAGTCACGATACATCTTCGTATCACTAGGATGAATAGAATACCGGGAACTGTGTGCCTCCTCTAGAATCCTCTCCCTCAGGTAGAGGGGTCTCCTGTGCTGAAATGAATGCCAAGCTACCCATACTATCTGCCTTCCTGCTTAAGGCATCTGCAAAAACATTCGCCTTGCCCGGATGATAAACAATGGTGATGTCATAATCCTCCAGCAACTCAATCCTTCTACGCTGCCTCAAATTAAGATCCCTCTGCTTGAACAAGTGCTGCAAACTACGATAGTCTCTATAAACCTCACAAGGAATGCCATAAAAGTAGTTCCTCCAAATCATAAGAGCATGAACAATCATCGCCAGCTCCAAATCGTTCACGGGGTAATTCTTTTCATGAACCTTCTATAAGGCCCCGGAAAACTTTGCTAAGTTATTTAGGATTTCGGGGTGCTAGGTAGGCTAATTATAATATTTTATGTGCTATAAATATGATGTAAGTGAATTGGATATGGTAAATAAGTGTATAATTCATATAAAAAGTAATGTGGAGTCCAAGGAGAGGCCTAAGTCTATGTCAAATTGGAAAATTACATAATAGGCCCAAATTCAAAATAAGTTCACACAAGTCCACACTTTTAATGAGAATATATAAATATATATAAGGTTTTATGTGATGACAAACCTATCAAATGAAAGGTATTAGAGTTAGTTTCTAACTCTTCAAACGGTTCGTGATTTGGACATTCATACACAAATTTATGATCAAATTACCAAAGGCTGGATTTGAGATCAATTTTGCGATCGCAAAACGACTCCGCGGACCGCATTCGCGTTGCATAGTGAAGAAGAGTCGGGAAAAATAATATGCTGTTGCATATTAATTATGCTATAGCATAATTTATTGTGCTATAGCAAAATGATTATGCTGCAAGAATGCTGCCCAGATACCGATTATGCTATAGCATAATTGCACCACATAATTGACTTCGGGGGTCATTTTTGGAAATTTTCATATCCGAATCCACTTTGATAAATAATCTTTGTGACTTTGTTTGGTGATATTTTACACTAAATCTAGAGATAGGTGAGAGCATTTTAGGGAGAGAAGAGGGAACCTAGCTTTCCAACCACCAAATCTTGCTCAAGTCTTCAAGAATCAAGGAAGATAACCACTAGATTGTCCTCCATCCGGGTAAGTCCTACTTCCAAGATTTCATATAAGAGATTATGAGTTCAAATATATATTGTGGGGGTAAGAAATGAGACATGCGTGTGACACCAAGCTATAGTATGTGGGATTAATGAACTAATTTCCGTAGTCCCTGTTAAAGTTTGTTGAGGGAAGAAGAAATTTCCATTTTTTGACCTTGTAGTCTATTTCACATGTTAGGTGTTTGACGAAATTCCTAAGAGAGTTACACCATGGGTAATATTTCTAGTTATTAATTGATTTTCACTTTCTCCTTGTAGATTATTATTGCTAGAGATGTTGGTGCATTGTAGCAAATTAGGGAAAGCTCAACCAGGTATGTTGGCTAAACTTTATCTCTCGGTATGGAATTCCATAATATTTTCCGCAAGTTTAAGTATAGTTGGCTCAAAGTTTCAAATTTCTACATTTCTGGTCATCCCGTATGAACTTATAAACTTGATTATTATGAATGAGTTTGTGACAAAAGATAGAGGTTCAAAGTATGGTTTCTTATTAAAATGGTATGTCTTTGAATCGTATTCTAAATGAAAACTAGTATACCAATTGGGTGAGGGAAACTCGATGTGCTCAATACTCCTATCCATTCTTACTTGTACTTAATGACTTAATTGAATGTGTGTCGTTGATGATAATCCATAAAGAACTAATTCAAGGATAATTGGTGTACTACTTGTTTGTGACCTTGATGTGTGCCTTTATTGTTGGTCCTTTGCGCTTAAAGTCCCATGATTAACGCACTTGAGGTATATGATCTCTGGAATGTTCTATATGTTGGAATTTGGTAGTGATCCTTGAAATTAAATGAAGTGAAAATATTGAATATAAACAAAAATGCGGCTATAGTGCTTTGAATAATGAACTTGTGAAAGACCTAGAGAGCCAAGGAAATATTTCTATTGTGAGAGGTTAAAAATGCTAATACAAGATTTTAACCTCTATGGTATTCCCCTATAAATTGTGTAAGCCTTAATCTTGATTGATGAAGGAAATAACATTTCAAACATATTTGTGTTGTAAGAACTTATGTGCCATATACCATGTTGTTACTTGGTGAAGTATTAATGTTATGGAACATATGTTAAATTGCAAAGGAATGTGACAGTCTCTATATGCCCATGATTCGTGTTTGCTCCCATGCGTACTTGATGTTTTGAACCGAACGACTTGTTGATGAAATTGATACTGATGTCAACTATGTGGAAATTAATTGGAATTATGAAATGGGGCCTAGTGCCAGTTATGAATTAACGATTGTGGCAACTAGCATTGGAAGACATGAAATATATGTGCACAATGAGAAATGAGATGATTAATGAAAATAGAAATGTCTTGAGTAAGACGGCCTAGCCGATCGGGCCGAGATCGGACACCAAACCGCATACATGGTGGCTTTGTGATGTGTTATGAATCGAGTTGAAATTTAAATTGAAACAGAAATTGGTATTGTGGAAACATGTCTCCAAGGGAGACGATCTAGCCGATCGGGACGTGATCGGACTCCGTATAAAAGTACGGCAGTGATATGACTAATGAGATGTTAATGTTAGTGATGGCCAAGCTAAAGTTAAAAATGATTATCTTGAAAGCTTGTGTGATTAATTAATTGATGTTGTGATGGTGCTCATGTTTCTCATCGAATTCTTCGTATTGCATTATTGATCCTTCTAAGTAGATGTGTGTTACTTCCGTATGTTGACAATTGTTAGATTTCACTTGGGTATTTCGACGTTAATGATTGTGACTGGATTGTTTATAAAGCTTTCCTTTTCTTGTATGGTTATTCTATTTTGAAAGATCATTTTTAGTTTTACATACTAGTACTATTCGACAGTACTAACATCCCTTTGCCGGGGGCGCTGCATCTTTAATGGATGCAGGTGTTTCCACAGTAGGCGGCAGCGATCAGCGATAGCGGTATGTTCGTTGAAGCTAATGTTTTTATCCCCACTCCATTTCGGGGTCCCATCATTTGGTTATCGTGTACTTTTTTAATTTGAGGTATAGTCGGAGCCTTGTTGCCGGCATTTCCATATTTCTCTTCAGTTGTATTTAGAGGCTCCATAGACAAGTTGTCGGTGGTGTCGGGTGTTGGAATTGGATTGGAAAATGTTGGTATTTGGAGAGTACGTTTTCTTCATATCTAATAATTGTAATAATTTTGTTATTATGGCTGAAACAGCTAATGGAAACGAAAATGAAAGTTGTTAATGATATATTTACCAAGCATGATTAGTGGAGTTCACCCCCTCTTTATTCATGAATCAGTTTGATAGAATAAGACCTATCAGGCTTTCTCAGTAGGGTTTACTCAATTGAGCGCCGGTCGTGCCCCTCGATTTTGGGGCATGACACCTTCAGCTAACGTGAAGCATATGCAATAACTCGCCCCTCCTGCATCAATACACATCCTAGACCAACGTGTGAAGTGTCGCAATAAACTGTATACATTCCCGAACTGGAAGGCAACACTAGAGCTGGTGACGTGGTCAAGGCTATCTAGAGCTTCTGGAAGCTCGCCTTACACTCGTCGGACCATCGGAATGGGGCACCCTTCTGGGTCAATCTAGTCAAAGGGTCTGCAATGGATGAAAAAACCTCTACAAACCGACGATAATAACCTGCCAGTCCCAAAAACCTCATGATCTCTGTCGCTGAAGTAGGGAATGGCCAACTCTGAGCTGCCTCAATATTCTTAGGATCCACCTTGATACCCTCTCCGGCTACCACATGTCCCAGGAATGCCACAGAATATAACAAAAACTCACACTTGGAGAACATAGCGTAAAACTTTTGTTACCGCAAGGTCTGGAGCACCACTCCCAAATGATCAGGATGTCGTAAATGAAGACAATAACAAAAGAATAAATATAAGTCCTAAACACCATGTTCATCAAATCCATAAATGCTGCTAGGGAATTAGTCAAGCCAAAGGACATCACCAGGAACTCATAATGACCATATCTCGTACGGAAGGCACTCTTCGGAACATCCGAGTCCCGAATCTTCAGCTGATGCTACACTGATCTCAAGTCAATATGAGAAAACACGCGAGCACCCTGCAACTGGTAAAAAAAATCATCGATACGCGGAAATGGGTACTTGTTCTTTATGGTGACTTTGTTCAACTGGCGGTAGTCAATACACATCCGCATAGTCCCATCCTTCTTCTTCAAAAATAACACTGGAGCACCCCCAACGCGATACACTCGGTCTGATAAACCCCTTAGCTAACAACTCCTCAAGTTGTTCTTTGAATTCCTTTAATTCCTTCGGAGCCATGCGGTATGGTGGAATAGATATAGGCTGGGTTCCTGGAGCTAAGTCAATGCAAAAATCAATGTCACGATCTGGTGGCATTCCTGGAAGGTCTGAAGGAAATACATCAGCAAACTCTCAAACTACACGCACTAAATCAATCGTCGAAGACTCGGCAGTGGTTTCCCGCACATAATAAAGATAAGCCAAACAACCTTTCTCGACCGCCACCATAAGACTGCCACCATCTACGAGACCTGCCCTCAAGCTGGAAAATAGTGAAGTCTACTCCATGGGACTCCAGTATCCTCATGGTGTGCAGTCTGTCTCTGCACCTGTCAATAAAATACTGAGCATCTTCATGACGCTCACCTCTGAAGACAGGAGGGTGCAGTCTAGTCCATCTATCTAATAGTTTGTGCGGATCGTCGTCCGTAGCTGGTCTGGGCTCAGGTGCTACTGTTTCTACTAGTTGAACCCCACCCGCGAGCAGTGTACTCGGGGTCTAATAAACTACAGCTGCACGTCCTGTGGCCTGGGCAGTATGTATCTGTGCTCCCTCTTCTGCCAGAGATATGGCCGGGTCCGCTGGAAATAAACCACCCTGAGTCATAGTATCCATGAACGGCATCATACGGCCCATAACCTCTTGAAATATCTGCGAGGTCATGAAGTCCAACGGGGAAAGATCTGCTGCGGGCGTCTCCCCCTGCTCCTAAGTGATAGGATCCTCTGCTAAATCTATTGGCGATGCAATTGGGGAAGCTCTATGACACCCTCATCCCCTACCTCGAGCTGGTGCCCTCCCCAACCTCTACTACGACCTCTAATGACGGAGGTGGCGGCCCCTCCCGGGTCCGGAACGTCGGCTGCGCTCTTCCTCACCATCTGTGAGAGAATAAAAAAGTAAGATTTGGCATACCATTAACTGCACGATAGAAGATGAACAAAAGAGATTTCCTAAAACCCTATAGCCTCCCAAAGATAAATACAAACGTCGCCATACCAATCCGCAAGACTCTATTGGGTTTTCCCGTAATTCTTGAGACCTACGCGAACCTAGAGATCTAATACCATGTTGTCACGACCCAAATCCTAACCCAAGTCGCGATGGAGCCGAACACCATTGTCAGGCAAGCCAACACTGATTATCTAGTTAATTTAGTTTGTGTTTACTAAATCCTTCCCACATTTAAAAAATAATTTAGCCACTACACATGGAATATGACACATAGCGGGGCAATTAGATTACGTAGAACAAAAGTCAACTTTTTTAATTAATTACATTTTCAAAAGAATAGTCAACCAATGTGTGTGCCATGAACTAGTGTGACAAGTCTACAGGCATCTAGTAGAGAGGGAACAAAATAATAAAATTAAGGACTCCATGGTGTAGCAAAAGAGGTGACTCCATGGTGATGCTGAACGACATCAGGAGAAGCAGCTCACCCTGAAGCCACGAACCAAGTGAAATCAAGGACGAGCACCGGATTGATACCCAGATGCACCTGCCTCAGAACCTGTAAAATTAAGTACAGAGCGTTGCATGAGTACATAAACAATATGTACCCAGTTAGTATTCAGTCTAATCTCGTAGAAGTAATGAAGAGAGGTTGACTTGACACTTACTAGGGCCCAAAGGGTATAATTAGATATAATTTAAAATGAATAACAAGTACACGTGGACAGTGAAACAATGAATATTGAGCATAACCACAAAAACCTATTTACGTGGTGAAACACTAATATACAATTTACAATTTGTCTTCCTCGACATTTAAAAGCTTAACAATCATGAAAAATATCAGACAAGTAGCTTGCGCACAATGTGCCGAGGACATATGGTCTGAGCCAACATAATAATGAATGTGGGCTGCCCTAGGGTCGAATGGTGTGAACCATAGATGCATCTATTAAACTGTCTTGGTGTACGGCCCGCTCCCATGAGAGTAGTGAAAAGAATTACTCCGCTCGTGGAATATAAATTGCGAAGCGGACACCTATAAGCACAACATTTTTCCTTAAATCCTTTTCCAAAATAGTAATTCGTTCGAAAACGTCAAGTTCTAGGATTTCTTGAAAACAAGCTTGCATACAAGGAGATCACAAGGCATATAGTTTAATTAACAGAGTTTACAAGGCATGATG
>ML458969.1:126085-167404 GCA_005239535.1 Nicotiana rustica | reverse complement strand
CAAAACTGAGATGTGAACTGGGTACCTCTGTCGGAAATGATAGAAACTGGAACCCCATGCAATCAAATAATCTCCCAGATATAAATCTCAACTAACTGCTACGAAGAATAAGTAGTACCATCGGGAATGAAGTGCGAGGACTTGGTCAGACGATTTACAATAATCCATATAGCATCAAACCTCCTCAAAGTCCGTGGAAGCCCAACTACAAAATCCATGGTGATCCGCTCCGACTTCCACCCCGGAATATCTAATCTCTGAAGTAATCCACCTGGCCTCTAGTACTCATACTTGACCTGCTAACAGTTGCGACACCGAGCTACAAACTCAAAAATATCCCTCTTTATCTTCCTACACCAACAATGTTTTCTCAGATCCTGATACATCTTTGCGGCACCCAGATGGATGAAATACCGTGAACTATGGACCTCTACTAGAATCAACTCTCGAAGCCCATCCACATTGGGCACACAAATCCGGCCCTGCATTCTCATGACCCCATCATCACCAATAACCACATCCCTGGCATCACTCCACCGGACCCTATCCTGAAGAACGAGCAAGTGTGGCTCATACTACTAGCGTGCTCTAATCTGATCATTAAAAAAGACCCAGAGGCTACAGAAGCAAATACTTGCGGGGGCTCTGATATATCCAATCTCACTAACTGACCCGCTAAAGCCTGAATATCAAGTGCTAAAGGTCGCTCTGCTGCTGGTATGTAGGCTAGACTCCCCAAACTCTCCGTTCTATGACTTAGGGCGTCGTCCACTACATTGGCCTTCCCCGGATGATATAAAGTAGTGAAGTCATAATCCTTTTGAAGCTCCAACCATCTCCTCTGGCAAAAATTCAGATCTTTCTACTTAAGAAGATGGTGTAAACTACGATGATCAGTGAAAGTCTCACAATGTACTCCATACAAATAATGGCGCCAAATCTTCAAGGCGTGGACAATGGCTGCTAGCTCAAGATCATGCACTGAATAATTCTTCTCGTGCACCTTCAACTTTCTGGACGCGTAGGCCATCACCCTACAGTCCTGCATGAAAATTGCTCCAAGGCCAACTCTCGAGGCCTCACAGTTAACTATATAAGCACCTGAAACCGTAGGCAAAACCAACGTCGGAGCTGTAGCTAAAGCTGACTTGAGCTCACGCTCCTCACTCCACCTGAATTGAGCACCCTTCTGGGTCAGTCTTGTCATAGGTGCTGAAATAGATGAAAATCCCTCTACAAATGGCGATAGTATCCTGCCTAACCAAGGAAACTGCGAATCTCGATAACTGATGACGGTTTAGGCCAGCTCTTCACGACCTCTATCTTCTTCGGATCAACCTGCATACCCTCCCTAGACACCACATGCCCTAAGAAAGCTAGTGAATCAAGCCAGAACTCACACTTTGAAAATTTTGCATACAACCCCTTCTCCCTCGGAGTCTAAAGCACAGTTCTCCAATGCTGCTCATTATCCTCTCGAGATCGGGAATATACCAAGATATCATCAATAAACACGATGACAAAGGATTCAAGATAAGGCTGGGGCATTGGTCAGCCCGAACGACATAACCAGAAACTCATAATGGCCATATCTAGTCCTGAAGGCAGTCTTCGGGATGTCGGGAAACCGAATCTGCAACTGATGATAGCCAGAACGCAAGTCAATCTTGGAAACTACCCTGGCACCCTGGAACTGATCAAACAAGTCATCTATGCGAGGTAAGGGATACCGGTTCTTCACATAAATTTGTTCATCTGCCGATAATAAATACATATACGCATAGAACTATCCTTCTTCTTCAAAAACAAAACCGGTGCAACCCAAGGTGACACACTAGGCCGAATGAACCCCTTATCTAGGAGTTCCAGAAGTTGCTCCTTTAATTCCTTAAATTCTTTTGGTCATACGCTAAGGTGGAATATAAATAGGCTGAGTGCCTAGCACCAGGTCAATACAAAAATCAATGTCCCTGTAAGGTGGCATGCCTGGCAGGTCTGCAGGAAACACGTCTAGAAAATCATGGACCATAGGAACCGAATCAATAGCGGGAGTCTCACCACTGACATCCCTCAAAAAATCCAAATACGATAAACACCCCTTATCTACCATACGCTGGACCTTCAGGTAGGAAATTACCCTACTAGGCACATACCCAATAGAACCTCTCCACTCAACCCTCAAAAATCCTAGCATAGCTAAGGTCACGGTCTTAGCGTGATAATCAAGAAAAACATGACACGGAGATAGACAATCCATGCCCAATATAACATCAAAATCAACCATGCTGAGTAACAATAGGTCCACTCGGGTCTCCAGACCCCCAATAGATATCACACATGACTGATGCACACGGTCCAAAATAATAGTATCGCCCACCGGAGTCGACACATGAACAGATGTAACTAGAGACTCACGGGGCATATTTATTAAATGGGCAAAATATGATGAAACATAGGAATATGTAGAACCATGCTCAAATAGATCCAAAGCATCTCTATGACAGACTGAGACAACAAATGTTATCATTGAATCGGAGGCCATAGCATCTGGCCTTGCTGGAAGTGCATAGATACGAGCCTGGCCTCCACCTGCACGACCTCCCCCTTTAGGGTGATCCTTGGCGGTCTAACTCCCGCCCCTAGCTACCTGGGTAGGTGGCGAAGTAACTGCAGCTGAAGTTGAAGGCTGGATCCACAACTGAGATGGACCTCCAAGAATATGAAGGCATTTCCTCCTCATATGCCCGAACTCTCCGCTCTCTTAACAACATCCTGGAATTGGAGGCAGGGACTGAAAGGAACCCCTGGCACTAGAATGGCCACTAGAAGAACCATGCATAGAGGAACCCTGAACTGATGGTGCTCGAGCTGCACTCTCGGCTGGAAAGGCACTGAATAAAGAACGGCCCGACTGAGAACCGCGAGGACCATGCCCTGAATATGCACCACTATAGGCTGGGTGGACTGGCCGAGGAGGCCTGAATGGACGGCCTCTACCATACTGAAACTGCTCTCTGGAAGGAGCACCACTAGAAATGCTAGATCCACGAGGCCTCTTGGCCTCCCTTTCCTCCCGCTCCTAGCGGATAACTGACTCAATAACTCGAGCAATATCAATAACCTGCTTGAAGGTAGAACCTGGTACCCTCTCCCTAGTCATCAAAAGACGGAGCTGATAAGTGAGGCCATGCACGAGCATCCTAATACTCTCCCTATCAGTAGGGACCAACTCGGTGGCATGACAAGCTAACTCTGAAAACCGCATCTCATACTGCGTCACTGATAGCTCCCCCTGATGCAGCTGCTCAAACTGCCTACGCTGCTCCTCCATGTGAGACTGGGAACATACTTCTACAAGAAGATAGTGGAGAACTGCTGCCAGGTGAGGGGTGTTGCACCCACAGGCCTATGCCTCTCTAAGGACTCGCACTAAGTAAAATCAACCCCCGAAAATAGAAAAGTAGAAAACGAGACCCCTCTGGTCTCCAGAATACCAGCAGTACGAAGCATCCTCTAACATTTATCCAGAAAACCCTGGGCATCCTCGCCCTCAACAACACTGAATATCGGAGGCTGAAGTCTACTGAATCTCTCCAGCCTACGCTGCTCATCATCTGGCATAGCTGGAATCATGAAGTCTTGAACTGGAGCAACCAGCTGGACTGGAACTGCCGCCGGTGTCTGAAGGCCTTGAGTAACCTGCTCAGGTGTCCGGTTAACTAGAGTCTGATTGCCTCTCCCGGAGTGAGAAATAGCAACAGTAGTAGATACAACAACTTCCCGGGCAAGGCTAGTACATACTGTCAAGATCTTAGCCAAGGTCTCCTAAAGACCCGGAATATCAATGGGCACTGCCGGTGCCTGAGCCTATCTCGCTGGAATATCTGTGGCGGGAACCTGATCTTGAATGCCAAGGGGACCTTTTTGTGCTGCCCCAGCTGGTCTCCTACCTCTACCACAGCCTCGACCACGGCCTCGACCTCTCGCTGGTCTAGCTGGTGTCTGGTCACCCTGATCGGTAGCACGTGTCATCACCATATGTGAGATAATGAAACAACAGAATTTAGATTTCCAGAATCAACAAAATGGCACGACAGAATTCAAGAAAATGAGATTTTTCCTAAGGGTTCTATAGCCTCTGGAAGATAGGTACATACGTCTTCGTACCGATCCGCAAGACTCTACTAAACGTGCTCATGACCGTTGAGTCCTATGTAAACTAGTGCTATGATACCAACATGTCACGACCCCAAATCAATATCAGGTCGTGATGGCGTCTATCATGAAACAAGGCCAAGCAACTACTGAGAGCAACATACAAAACCGTCAGTTTAATATCACAAGTCAAAGTAATTCATTTAAGGTTCTTGTTTTAAAGATGTAATCAACAACAGTAATACCACTTCAATCAAATCTAACAACAACCCCGCACCTAGATAAAACTGTCACGAGCATCTAAAGGGATAAATACAATAAGTGATACAAGCCTCTATTAGTACAATCCGGAGAATACTAGAAATTTACGAGCTAAGAAAGGGAAAAGAAGGGCAGCTGGGGGCAACGAACAACTACCTCTATCCTCGAGCAAACTCCGAGCAAAGGAGAAATCAGCTAACGCTCAGATCTAGTACCTGAATCTAAAAACAAAAGTGTAGGGAGTAACATGAGTACGCCAACTCAGTAAGTAACCAAAGTAACTAAAGACTTGAATGCAGTGACGAGCATTTAAAAGTGATAGTTTCATAAAAATGCATGCCAGTGAAAACAAACAAAGTAATCTAAAAGACTACATTTACCAAATACTTTAAAAATTCCAGTTGCCCTTCTAAACTTGCATAAAATATTACTCAAAGTCTATTAAAGAGACTCAGTAAAAAACAATTATCTCACAATTTCTAGCCTCTCGGGAACAATATCACTCATACGTAACATATCGCAGTCACTCGTGACTCCTCTACCAGAACTCGATGCTCACACTCAACACTCTCGCTCAATAGGTACCATGTATCCACACAAACTGTTGCGGTGTGCATCCCGATCCACATAACATATGTTGCAGCGTGCAACCCGATCCAAATAGTATATATATATATATATGTTGCGGTGTGTAACCCGATCCAATAACATATGTACATGATGCGGGGTGCAGCCCGATCCAAATAATAGTCGTCTGCGCTGAATGGGGGTGTACAGACTCCTGGAGGGGCTCTTACATCCCAAGCTCTATATTGCTGTGGCGTGCAGCCCGATCCAAAAGTATCCTCACAATATCGACTCTCGACCTTACTTGGTTATCCTCTCAAGCCACTCGGGCAACTCACCTCAACATCACGGGACTAAGCCCTAAATACCTTAATATTCTAAAACATTGTGATAACAGTGGAATAACATCAAGTAATAAACTTGACTGAGTTCACAAATTTTCTATTAAAATACCCCTGGGGTCTAAACAGAATGGCACAAGGCCCCAAACGTTGCATACTGCCCATGATATTATATAAGCCCGAAAAATACAGGACATCTTATGATTTCAAATCAAATACGTGGCATAATAGTCGCCACGGGATGGACCAAGTCACAATCCCTACCGGTGCACGCTCACACGCTCATCACCTAGCATGTGTGTCACCTCATTTACCATAACAATTTGAAATACCGGGTTTTCATACCCTTAGGTCTAGAGTTACAATCGTTACATACCTCAAACCGGCTCGAAAACTACTATGCAATGCTCTTGCCCGTCGAATCGGCTTCCAAATGCTCCGAGTCTATCGAAAGCAGATTAATAACATCAAAATATACTAGGAAGACGAAACCCATTCAAAAATTATCACAATGGGGCACAATTCTCAAAATTGGCCAAACCCAACCCCCGGCCCACATCTCGAAATTCTATAAAAATTGCATCACAAGAATCTTCATCCTTTCCCGAGTCTATACATATAAAACGCATCACAATCCGACTACAATTGACCCCTCAATTCCAAAATTTGAAGTCTCCACTTCCCAAGCCCTAAACCCCCTAATATATACCACTAAATTCCATTAATTCCAAGCTTATTCCGTCAAATTTCAACATAGAGTCCAGTTTTAGGTCTAAGAAATTTACCTCCACATAAATCCTTTGAAATCTCTCTTCAATTTTCTCCCAAATGCCTCAGCCCGCATGAAAATATGATGAAGTGCCAAAAATTCGTGAAGGCAGTTATTTATACTTCCTGCGCAGTGAAATCACTTCTGCGGCCCTTTGCCCACACCTGCGGTCCCAGGTGCGCACCTGCGAAACCCCACTTGACCGGCCATTTCCGCACATGCACTCCACTTTCCGCATTTGCGGCTCGCAGGTGCGGCCCAAACTTCCGCTTCTGCAGTTCCTTCCCAGCTCCCCCAATCTCACACCTGCTCATGTTGGCCCGCACCTACGGCTACCCTTCCTCAAGTGCGGCCATACCAGAAGTCTGGCACCAGCAACTCTTTCAGCTGCAATTTTCCAACTTAAATATTTTCGATGACTATCCGAAATCATCCCGAGCCCCTCGGGTCCCCAACCAAAAACACAAACAAGTAACATAACCTTATTCAAACTTAGTGGAGCCTTCGAAACACCACAAACATTGCTAAAACACCAAGATCACATCGAATTTAAGCGTATGAACTTTGAGATTTTTAAATTTCGCCAATGATGCCGAAACAAACCAAAACACGTCTGAATGACCTGACAATTTTCACATGTCCAAAATGATACTATGAACTTTCTCCAACTTTCGGAATTCCATTCCGACACCGATAGCTAATTTTCCTCTGCCGACTGGAAATCGCCAAAAACACAACTTCGTCAATTCAAGCCTAATTTTACACCGGACATAAAAACCATATTCTGAACACACTCCTAAGTCCCAAGTAACCTAACGAAGCTATCCGAACCGTACAACCTACATTCCGAGGTCGTTTACCAATAAGTTAACTCCCAATGCACTTTCCCAACTATTAAGCCAATTTAAGAGACTAAGTGTCTCAGTTCTCACCACGACCTCTCCGAGCCCGACCAACCGACTCAACACAAAAAAATTAGGCTAAACAACTCACAATAAAATAGAAACAGGGGAAACAGGGATAATCTCACGGAATGATCGGCCGGGTTGTTACACTTTCCCTATGGGCCCGAATCTCCAAATTCGTCGCTCAAGAACTCGCAACTAGCCAAAATATATGTAAATAAATCAATCTATGTTCAAACGTCCACACTTCCCCTATTTAAATAATTATCTCAATCTAGTTTGGAAAATCCTAAAATGTACCCCCAGCCCCACATGCTTGGATTCCAGAAATGTTTAAGAGGAATGGTTACCCACAACCTGAGAATCAATAATATATAGTTTTTGTATGATTTAATAATAAATTTCTTGGTAAATTATTATTTTTATCAAAAACCCTAGGTTTCAATGTAAACCCATGATTTCCACTTATTTTTGTGTGTTAATCTACCCAAAACTCAAGTATTAAACTAAATTTTAAGTAAAAATTACTTACCTCACAATTGCTAGGTCGAATCTCCCCTTTGAAAGCTCCCCAAAACGTCGAAAGATGAAAGAAATGGCCTAACAATGTCTAAGTCCCGCATTTAAACAACCACACTACTTCAGAACTTTCACAACTGCGACTCGAGGATCGCACCTACGGTCTCGCATATGCAAGCCAGTGCTCGCACATGCAGAAGAGGAGAAGAAGGCCAAGGGTCGCACCTGCGGCACCACTTCTGTGTGAAAAGGCCCGCACCTAAAGAAATTGGGCAGCCCCTCTAAGGTCCACCTGCGAGGCTTTGATCGCGCCTGCGGTCTCGCACATGCGGATGGTCCTTCGCAGGTGCGGTCGCACCAGATCTGATGCTCCAGCAGCTCGGGCCTTAGAAACATCCGAAACAATGCTAAATCTAAGAATCATACCCCAAAACTATCTAAATTCAACTTAAGAACTTTTAAATTCTTAATTCACTTTGGACACGCCGAAAAATACCTATTCTGCTTGGAATGACACCAAGTTTTGCGAGCAAGTCACGAAAGACATGACGGAACTATCCCCTATCTCGGAATTCCTTTCGGACCTTGATAACACAAAAACACGTTCCAAATTTCAATTTTTTTGAACTTAAGGAATCATATTTCACTATTTGGGATCGAAACGCTCCCGGTTCATTCGAAACTCGTTCCGAACATACGCCCAACTCTGAAATCATCATATGAACCTACTGGTGCTTTCAAATCTCAATACCGAGGTCGTTTACCAAAAATATTGACCGGAGTCAAACTTGGCCTTTAAGGCCAACCTTAAGGAACTAAGTGTTCCTATACCACCCCAAACTCCTCTGAATCCCGAACCAACTATCCTCGCAAGTTATAAATCAGTAAAAGCAACTACAGGAAGTCTCATTTAGGGGCACGGGGTTGTAGGACACAAAACGACCGATTGGGTCGTCATAGAAAAGGACCACAGAACCAGTCATGCAGGAAGATGGCAGAGGTCGTAAAAGCAAGGTCCCTTTCGAACCTAAGTGTTGACACATGCAGGTGTTGGATCGCAGAAGTGCACGGGCGCTTGGTGAGGCAGCTTCGCAGAAGCGGATGAACCTTCACAGAATAGTGTCCGCAAAAGTAGACTAGGCACCGCAAAAGCGTGAAGGCCGCAGTTGCGTTCAAGTGAACGGCATAAGCGATTTCATTGAACAGAATTAAAACACCAGGGTTTGGGATTTTTATTTATTTTCAAACATTTTGAGCTCGGGCTAAGGCAATTTTTGAGAGGGTTTTCGAGGAGATTCTTGAGTAAGTCCCTTGTGCTTGTTTTTTATTCAATAATCTTCTATCCCCATTGATTTTCCCATCTTGTTTGTGTGTTTTAGGTGTAATTTTAGGGTTGGAGGCTCGGTATTTGTAGAGTTGATTTGGAGGATTTGGGTGATAATTTTGGTGATGGATTTTGATAAAAATTGCACGGTTAGACTTGTGGTTGGATGGGATTTCGGGTTTTGTGAGTTTTGTTAGATTCCGAGACGTGGGCCGGAGGGTCAGGTTTGAAAATTTTTTGGATTATTAAGTTATTGTAGAATTGATTCATTTAGCTCGTAATGATTGTTTTGTACCGTTTGTAGCTAGATTCGGGTCCTTAGGAGGCCGATTTGCGAGGCAAAGGCGTATTGGAGTAGGGATTTGCTCAGATTGAGGTAAGTAACACTTCTAAACATGTCTATGAGGGTACAAAACCCCTAAATATGTGTTATGTGATTGGTGTTGAGGTTACACACATGCCAAGTGACGGGCGTGCACTGTAAGAATTTGACCTGGTAAAATCCAATGCACTGTATAGTAGACTTATCTTGTTGATGTTCGTTTTTTCATCATGTGATAAAGTAAGCAAGCTATTAATAATGCTAGAAATCACGTTTTGGCTATATGTCGATACTGCTGGGACCCATAGTGGTTGTTTTTTGCTATAGTCTTACTGATTTTATTGATGTTTCATACTGAGTCATATTCATTCATTTCATATCATATCTTAGTCTCTGTTGTTATTTAATGATACATCATATTATTTTTTCGGGCTAGTTTCATGACATTGTGATCCCTTGAGAAAAACTGGAGTGATTGGTGATTGCGTGAGACCGAGGTTCTGATTATGAGTGATATTTATGGGATCAGGTTTTACGCCACAATGGTTATACTTAATTTTTATAGCACTTGGGCTAAAGGAGCCTCTCTGGAGTCTGCACACAATCCTAGTGAGCGCGGTTAATTATAGTGAGGGATGGACCTTCCCTGGACATGGATCTTGTCCGAAGTATTCATATACTTGGGGATAGATCTTTCCCATGGGCTGGATTGGCCCTACTCTGTAGTGAGTTACGGATGGTCACTTGATGTATATATTTCAGGATCGATCTTCCCTAGGCTGGATTGGCCATATACATAATTGAGTGATTGAGAATTTAAAAGTACGAGCACATGAGGTTGTCAGCATGGCACATCACATACAACATGTGCATTGGCATGTAGAAGTAGAGGAGTTGTATTCTTCATATCATCCATATTAGATCTATCTTACTATATTGAATTTAAATGTTGAACTTGAAAGCATGCTTACGTTTCTCCACTAGCATTCTATAATGAACTGTACTGATTGAGTTCGTCATTACTTTCAGTCCAGAGTTTGGAGTTGTTACTTATTGAGTTTCTTGTACTCACACTACACCCTCCACCTCGTGTGCATATCCAGGGTGGCGCATAGGGCGACATGCGTGTGCAAATTTCTAAGAGTATTTTTCATGCTTCGGCTTCCCCACCCATGAAACAACTCTATGTGATCGCGATCCATTGTCTGCGATTGCGATCAAGAAAACCAGATGCCCATAACTCAATAGAAAACAAAAATTCCAAAATGAAGAACAATTGGTCCTAAAGCAATCCGAATCACGCCAGAGCCCCTCGGGACCGCATCCAAACGTTCCATCAAGTCCCACAACATAATACAAACCTATTTGAGGCCTCAAATCACCCATAACAACATC
Organism: Nicotiana rustica; assembly: GCA_005239535.1. Taxonomy (NCBI): domain Eukaryota; kingdom Viridiplantae; phylum Streptophyta; class Magnoliopsida; order Solanales; family Solanaceae; genus Nicotiana; species Nicotiana rustica. Next base: position 156,846 of record ML458969.1, on the reverse strand, counting down.
AAAAACACGAATCGCGCCTCAAATCAAACTTAATGAACTTTGAATCTTTCAACTTCCAGAACTCGTGTCGAACCTTATCAAATCGACTCGAAATGAACTCAAACTGTGCAAACAAGTACCATCTAACAAAGCTGCTCTAATTTGTGAAACCATAATTAGAACCTGATATCGTAAAACTCAACCCCTAGTCAAACTTATGATCATTCTAAACCTTCAAATTTCCAACTTTCTCCATTCAGTGCCGAAACCTTCTACAAATATCTAAATGCAAATCTGGGCATATGCCCGAGTCCAAAATACCATCCGGACATAACAGAACCATCAAAACTTTGATCTGGGGTCATACACTCAAATGTCAAACATGGTTAACCCTTCCAACTGAAAGCTTCAAACATGAAATTCATTCTTCCAGACTAATTCAGAAACAACTGAAAACCAAAATCGGCGATACACACAAGTCATAATACTTCATACAAAGCATCTCAAAATGACAGGTCGGGTCATTACAATTGAACCACTAGCAACTGTCAAGATCGACTAGATACTTACTGGGTACGCATTGATTTACGTACTTAATTGTGCAGGTATATTTTGATGGTCATTTGGGCGCATATGCGAAACCGTTTAGTGAACTTTATGGTGAGCTGCATTCCATGTTATGAACCGCATCACACAAAGTCTCCATCATTTTCATTTATGTTGTTCTATCTATTTTACATTCCAGAAAGATGTAGTTTTAGTTTTGTACTTCTAGTAGAGGCTTATGCACCCGTGACACCGGATTTTAGGACTTTCAAGTAGATATTTATTATTACTTCTAGTAGACTCTTTTCTTTTATTTGTTACTAATGTTTTATATCTCCACAGTTTTCTATGCCCAATTTCCTTTACTTAATAAAACCGATAATTTCTCAAAAGAAATAAAATAAGTAATTAAGTTGGTAGTTCACCTTTGGATTGTTAGCGGCGATGTTGGGCGCCATCACGATCTATAGCGGGAACTAGGTCGTAACAAATAGTCTCATCATGTATTTTTCTTTTCATAAAATATATGCATGACATTTTCAACATATTATAAGAGAAAATTTAATATATAAACTATTGTATAATGTAATCTTGACGACCCAAAAACCAACTAGTCGTGATATCACATAACGCAACCCATCAGGTAAGCCAATTAACAACTATCCAATTTCATGAGATTTATTAAGAAGGAAATGATAATACAACTGCTTTTATACAGGAATTTTCCAAGGACTAGTAGTACAAATCATGAGCGACTAAGAATTAGAGTTAACAAAGCTAGTATGAAATAAATACATCATTTGTCCGAATGTACATAAACAGATTTTCATAAGTCTAGAGCTACCGTGAACAAGAGCATCAATGAGTGAAACGCAAGTACGTCTTCAAATCTAGCTCCGGTCGTGCACGGCAACATCAACATCTAGCATATGCACGCCGAGTGCAGAAGTGTAGTATGAGTACAACCGACTGCCTGTACTCAATAAGTAACAGACCTAACCTTAGGTTGAATGTAGTGACGAGCTCGGACAAGGGTTAGAGTCGAAGTCCTATAACCAGCAATAGTTCATAACAATATAATAAATGTGGTACAGGAAATAAGTCAACTAGTTCACTATTACGAAAATAGGCATCCTTTTGAAGTATAACAGTAGATATCAGATATTTTACTAAAAACCTCACAGCATATGAATAAGTTTGAAATTTTTGATTTTTCCCAGAAACCTTTCAATAATAAATCAGTTATTTTATTTTCTAATAGCATGAGGAAAACATATCTCTATGCCTGCATGTTAATATACAAGTGAAATCATGAATGTCATTAACACCTGGTAGCATGAGGAAATGCATCTCTCTACCTTTATCTCAAGTACACATGTCAAATGAAATTCATCTCAATGATGAACTCACGTACTCACACTCTCAGAGTACACAATCTCATTGTACTATATGGGGCAGGTCTAGCCCAGGGAAGATACATCCCTCAACATAAATGTATAGGGAAACTTCATGCCCAGGGAACTCCATCAGAAATGCGAATATATATAGGGAAACTCTATGCCTAGGGAACTCCATCCCAAATGTAAATATATAGGGAAACTCCATGCCTAGGGAACTCTATCCAAAATATAATGTCCACTGCACCCACTATGGGTATGCATACTCCGGAGGGGCTCCTTCGGCCAGAGCGCTATAATAAGCTAGGTCCATACATAAATAAGAAAAAATATGCTGTGGCATACAGTCCGATCCCATTAATATCACTCACAATCAAGTCCTCGACCTCACTCATTCATCAATATCTCCAGTCTCTTGGGCCCACATGTCATGAAACTATCTCAAAATAATGATCTTATGTATCAATAAATAACAAAAAGACTGAGATATGATATGGAATGAATGAATATGATTGAGTACAGAATTACAATTTAAACGTAATTTAACAGCATATATAACCTTGGTTGGTCCCAATTATACTAGCACTTGACTAAGCATGATTTCTAACATGAGTCACATCTCAGTTTCTTTAACACGTGAAAATTTCATGGAAAATATAAGTTAACTCACTAAATAGCTGTACGAAATTGACTGAGTCTCGATTTGTACGGGGCACGTCCATGCGCCTGTCACCTAGCCTCTGTGTCACCTCCAAACAAATCACATAACACATATAATCAGGGTTCATACCTCCAAATCCATGTTTAAAAATGTTACTTACCTCGAACGAGCCAAATCCAATACCGAGCAAGACAAGCAAATATCCAAAAATGCCATCTCGTGCGTACCTACCTCTGAATGGAAACAAACCCAATCGATAAAGGTAAATCTTTAATCCAAAGTCCAAATTCAACCCAAAAGTCAAATTCGGGCCCGCACCTCGGAACTTGACTAAACTTATTAAATCTGACAACCCATTCAATTACGAGTCCAGCCATACTAGTTTCTCCCATGTTGGACTCTGAATCAATGTTTAAAAATCAAAAACTCACTATATGAAACTTTAGGCTAAAACCTTCAATTTCTCTTTAAAATTCATAATCGAATTGATAACAATCGAAGATAGAATCACGAAATATAATCAAAACAGATTATAAAACACTTATCCCAAATCTTGTGATGAAAATCGCCTCCAAAATGGCTAAAATCCGAGCTCCCCAACAAAAAATGTGAATAAAATAGCCGATCCCTCGATATATAGCTTCTCCTTAGGTATCGTCGCACCTGCGACCCACTTAGTGATTATGTGGTGTCTGTTTTTTGACCAACATTACACTTATTCAATGAGGCATTAGAGAAATGGCCCTCGCGCCTGCGGAAACACATTTGCTCCTGTGACATCGCAGGTGCGACACAAGAACATGCCTATGCGCCAACTCCCGCTCTTGCGCTCACAATCTCGTGTCTACGCGCACGCAGTTGCGCTACAAATTCTGCTTCTGCGGTCTTCCTCACCCATCTCTCACCTCACTTATGCAACTCCTTTTTCACTTCTTTACCATCACACCTGCGCAAAATCAGCTGCATGTGCGATCACACCAGATCCTACTCACCAGCAGCCTTAGCCAAAATTGATCCAAACAATTTGAACCTCGTCCGAAACTCTTCTGATCCACTCGGGACCCCACGCGAATATACCAACTAGTCCAATAATATAACGCGGGCCTACTCGAGACACCAAATCACGCATAACAACATCAATACGATGAACCGCACCACGAATAAACATAATGAACTTTGAATCTTTGAACTTCCAAAATTCGTGCCGAAACATATGAAATCAACCCGAAAGAACCCAAATTTTGCACACAGGTAACAAATGACATAAAAAAGCTATTCCAATTCTCGGAACCACAATCCGAGTATTTCTAGGAACATCTAAATACAAATTTGGGCATACTCCCAAGCCCAAAATCACCACACGAACCTAACGAAACTGTCAAAACTCCACTCGAGGTCAAATTAGAAAAAAGTCAATCTTGGTCAACTATCCCGATCCAAAATCCAACTAGTCGTGATGGCACCTAACCCAACCCGCTAGGTAAGACAATTAACAACTATCCAATCCCAATGAAATCTAATAAGACAACTAAGTGAAAGAAAATATCTGAATATTATAAATTCCCCAAGGACTGGTAGCAAAAATCAAGAGCGTATAAGATTTAGAGTTTACAAAGCTGGAATAAAATAAATACACCATTTGTTAGAAATATACACGAACATAATAATAATTATAAAGCTACGACAAACAAGAGGTAGCTATGACCATGACGCAGGTACATCTTCAATGCCATTTCCCGCCATACACAACAACTTCAGCATCCAAAATCTGCACGCAAGTGCAGAAGTGTAGTATGAGGACAACATACCTCATGTACTCAATAAGTAACAAACATAACCTTAAGTTTAAACTAGTGACGAGTTGGAACAGAGGTGGAGTCCAACACCAATAGCCAACAGCAGACCACAACAACAGAATAATAATGGTACAAGAAACATACTCTGATATAACATGATCATCTCGTTCATAGTTCCGATAAAATAGGTATGCTTTTCAAGTATATCAGTGATAACCCAATTCTTTTACTGAAATCACCAAAATATGAGTTGGTTCGTAAATCTTTTATTTTTCCCCAAAACTTTTCAACAATTAATGAGATGTTTCATTTTTCAGATAGCTTGAGGAAGGTACATCTCTATGCCTACATGACACAATGCAGGTGAAATCATGAATGTCACGAAAATCGGGTAGGGAAAAAAAGTGCATATCTATGCATGTATATCAAGTACACATGTCAAATGTAATGTATCTTAGTGATGAACTCATTTACTCACACTCTCAGACTACTCAATCTAACTATCCCACTCATCATGTTTAATCACTCGACATGCGGAGTCACTCAGTACTGTATATAGCCAATATAGCCCAGGGAAGATCCATCCTATATATATATATATATATATATATATGAACTGGCAGTCAGTCACTCAGTATTGTATAAAGCCAATCCAGCCAAGGGAAGATTCATCCCCAAATATAATGATTCGTCCAAGATACACGCGCAGGGAAAAAGCATCCCTTAATATAAAGCAATTGCGCTCATTGGAGGTGTGTACAGACTCCGGAGGGGCTCCTTAACCCAAGCTCTATAAAAAACCCAGATCCAAGCATAAATCAATAGAGCTAGTTGCGGCATGCAATGCAATCCCATAAATATTTCTCATCTAGCTCTCTACCTCACTAAGTAATCAAACTATGCAGTCTCTCGGGCTCACAATGTCATGAAACTAGCCCAAAATGATGATATGATGTATAAATAAATAGCAATAGAGACTTAGATATAATATGCAATGAATAAATATGACTGAGTATGAAACTTCAATTTAAACATTTACAACAACATAAATGACCTCAGTGGGTCCCAATAATACCAACATATACCTAAGCGTGATTTCTAGCATGAATTAAAGCTCAGGTGTTCTAACACATAGAGTACAGTGAAAATATCCAGAGAAGATAGCTACACAGTTCCATGAAATCAAATAAAAAATAGTTCACATGGTGCACGCCTACACGCCCATCACCTATCATGCTTGTCGGCTCAACATCAATCACATAACAGGCAATTAAGAGTTTCATACGCTCGTCGCCTAGTTTAGAAGTGTTACATACCCCGAACAAGCCAAATCCAATACTGAGCAAGCCAAATGATGCTCCAAAATGCCATCACGTGTGTAACGACCTCTGAATTGCTCAAAAGTAGCCAAAGAAACTCAAATACATCAAATAATTCCAAAAGGAACAAACCCAATTGATAAAGGTCAAATCTTTAATCAAAATTTCGTAGTCGATCAAAAAGTCAAACCCGAGCCCGCACCTCAGAACCCAGTGGACTTTACAAAATACGACAATATTCAATTACGAGCCCAACCATACTACTTTCCCCCAAATATGACTCCAAATCGATGTTCAAAACTCGATGTTTTAAATGAAGTCTAGAAATTTAAGGGATAAAAAATGACATTTTCTTAATTATAGAAAATCAGCTATGAACAAATTTTCGTTTTAGCACCCAAAACTCATTCGGAACCTCCCGGACACAAAGCATATATCAGTTTAAATCATAAAACATGCTACGAACATTTTTGTGAATTCAAAATACCAAAAAGAGGTCATATTTAGCCGATATTGACCATGGTTGAACTCCAAATCCTTAATTTAACTAGTTTCTCAACCAATGGTCCAAAACACACCCGAGCCCCTCGAGATCTCATTCAATCATACCAACAAGTCTTAAAACATGATACAAACTTATTTGAAGCTTAAAATCACATAAAACAAAATAAAAACCACGAATTGTACCTCAAATCAAATTTAGTAAACTTTTGAAATTTCAACTTGAAAAACTCGTGCCGAACAATATCAAATCAACTCGGAATGACCTCGAATTTTTCACTCAAGCTTCAATTGACCTAACAAAGCTATTCCGACTCCCGGAATAATAATCCAAACCCGATATCACCAAATTCAATTTCCGGTTAAACCTATGAATATTCCAAAACTCCAAATTGGCAACTTTCTCCAATTTATTCTAGAACCTTCAAGAAACTTCCAATGAAAATCCGATAATACACCCAAGTTCAAAATCACTATCCGGACCGAACCAAAACATCAAAACTCCAATTTGGGGTCAAATACACAAGTCAAACTTGGTCAACTCTTCCAACTTAAAGCTTTAATCATGAAGTTCATTAATCCAATAAATTCTGAAAAACGTGAAAACCAAAACCGACAATTCACACAAGTTATAATACATCATATTGAGATACTCATGCCCTCCAATTACAAATAGATCTGAACCACATCGCAATCAAGTCACATTCATCCTCATGACGGTCAGGTCAACTTCCTCGAGCGATCCAAACCATATCGCTAGACACATAACCCACAAGTAACAAGAAACACTCCACACAACCATCATAAATGTCACACCCCCATAGATTACCCCGGAGGTCATAGCCCACCTGCTTAGACTCAAACTAACATCTCTGTATACCCTTTCACAGCCACAACTACTACGCAATTATTTAATCTTCTTGAATTTGAAATCATCGACAACCCCATGAGAATCTCATTCGTTCCACGGCTAAGCAACATGATATAACCTTAAATTCACTCATGGCTCGAGACTATACGTCATATCAAGGTAGAAATCAAACACCGAATAGTCATTTTACATCTTAAGAAAACTATTCTCAACACCTTCGAACCATCTGAACACATCCCGCAGTCACATCATACTCGTCAAGTAGCCATCCAATAACTCAACAAGCCACAAATTCCAATGATAGGGACACTACTGGACTAAAAACTCCAAAAACACGTGCTCACACAACCGAATTACCTGTGCTCGAGATAGAGTCAAAAACCGGACTTACGTCCTCTAGACTGGCCCATCATCAGCACACAACTGATACAAGGCGGTCATGTGCGTACATGAATGCATGGAAGGAATTCAAATAGTTATTGTTCAAGCTGAATCAATACCGCACAATGAGGAAAGAAAGATGGGAAGTTTATCATGAATGCCCATTAGCCTCTCGAAGATAGGTATGAACGTCATCATACTACTCTGCAAGACTCTACTAGACATTTTCTCATGACTCGTAGAACCTATAAACCTTGAACTAGGATACCAACTTTTCACGACACAAAACCCAACTAGTCATGATGGCAACTAACCCAAGCCCCCAGGCAAGCCAATTAACAACTATCTAATTCCAATGAAATCTAATAAGACACTTAAGTGAAAGAGATTATACGAATCTTATACATTCCCCAAGGACTGGTAGTACAAATCATGAGCGTCTAAGATTTAGATTTTACAACGCTGGAATGAAATAAAGAACATCATTTGTTTGAAATATACATGAAAAGATCTTTCATAAGTCTAGAGCTACCATGAACCAGGGGAAGCTATTACCGGAACACAAGTACATATTCAAATACAACTCCCGTCGAATACAACAACAACAACATCCAACATCTACACACAAGGTGCAGAAGTGTAGTATTAGTACAACCGACCCAATGTACGCAATAAGCAACAAACCTAACCTTAGGTAGAAAGTAGTGACAAGCTGGGACAAAGGTCGGAGTCCAACACCAATAGCCAACAATAGTTCCTAACAACATAATAATAATGGTGCAAGAAACATACTCAGATATAATATGCTCATCTCGTTCACAGTTCTGGAAAAATAAGCATACTTTTCAAGTATATCAGTGAAAACGCAATTCATTTACCAAAATTACCAAAATATGACTAGGTTTGTAAAACTGTTATTTTTCCCCAAAACTTTTCAACGATAAATAAGATGTTTCATTTTTCAGAGAGCAATAGGAAAGTACATCTTTATGCCTACATATCACTATGCAGGTGAAATCATGAATGTCACCAAAACCGGGTAGCTGAAAGAAATGCATATTTATGTATGTATCTCAAGTACGCATGTCAAATGCAATGTATCTCAGTGATGAACTGATATAAAAACACTCTCAAATTACTCAATCTCATGATCACACTTTCCCCTCATCATGCTCAATCACTCGACATGCTCACTTACTCGGTACTGGTATATATACCGGAAGTCAGTCACTCATTACTGTATAAGGCCAATCCATCCCAGTGGAAGATCCATCCCCAAATATAAATGATTCAGGTAAGATCTATGTCCAGGAAATATCCATCCCTCAATATAAATGAATTTTGTTTGCTGGAGGTGTGTACAAACTTTGGAGGGGCTTCTTCAGCCTAAGTGATATAACAAGCCAGATCCAGACATAAATCAATAAAACATGTTGCGGCGTGCATCCCGATCCTATAAATGTTTCTCACAATCAGGCCCTCGGCCTCTCTCACTCATAATATTCTCCAGTCTCTCGAGCACACAATGTCATAAAACTAGCCCAAAAATAATGATATGATGTATAAATATCAATTGAGAGTGAGATATGATGTGCAATGAATAAATATGACTGAGTATGAAACTTCAATTTAAACGTATAATTCAACGACAAAAATGACCTCAGTGGATCCCAATAATACCAACATATGCCTAAGCATGATTTCTAGCATGAATTATAGCTCAAGTGTTCTAACACATAGAGTACAATGAAATATCAGAGAAGATAGGTACACGTTTCCATGGAATTGATTAAGTCACAATTCACATGGTGCATACCAACACGCCTGTCACTTAGCATGCGCATCACGTCAACATCAATCACATAACACGCAACTCAGGTTTTCATACCCTCAGCATCAAGTTTAGAAGTGTTACTTACCTCGAACAAGCCAAATCCAATACTAAACAAGTCAAATGATGCTCCAAAATGCCATTGCACATACTGAACTCGAACGTCTCGAAACTAGCCAAAGTCAACTAAAATACATCAAATAAAGCCAAAGGGAACTTACTCAATCGATAAAGGTCGAATCTTTAATCAAAAACCCGAAATCGATCAAACAGTCAAAACCGGAAACCGATGAAACATGCGAAATATGACAACTCATTCAACTACAAGTCCAACAGTACAAGCTTTACCCAAATCCGACTGCGAATCGATTTTCAAAACTCAAAAATTCACTAGAGAAAACATTAGACAAAAACCTCCAATTTTCTCTTCAAAATTTACGATCCCATTACCAAATACGAAAATAGATTCACGAATATAACCAACATCGAGTAGAGAACACTTACCCAAATTCATATGGTTAAAATCTCCTCAAACATTGCCCAAATCCGAGCTCCCCAACTCAAAATATGACCAAATTAACAAACCCTCGATATTAAATAATTTTTTCAGTTGTTCTGTCTCCTTTATTGTGCCAAACAATCCCGAAACTCATTTTTTATGTATCCAGTGGATTCCTTGTAAGTTTCAGTCAAATTAGGGTTTTTAATCACCCAATTTGTCCTTAAAATGAGGGAGAAATGATGTTTTGATGTTTTAAATGAAGTCGGGAAATTTAAGGGATAAAAAGTGACATTTTCGTAATTATTTTACACCAGAAAATCATCAACGAAAGAATTTTCGTTTTAGCACCGAAAATTCATTTAGAACCTCCCAGACACAAACCATATTTTATGGTTTCAATCATAAAACATGGTATAAACATGCTCACGCACTCAAAACATCGAAAAGAGTTCAACTTGACCCGATATTGGCCATGGTCGAACTCCAAATCCTTAATTAGTTTTTGAACCAATGACCCAAAACACCTGAGCCCCTCGAGACTCTATTCAATCATATCAAACGGTATTAAAACACGATATAAACTATTCGAAGCTTCAAACCACATAAAACAACATAAAATCCACGAATACCTCAAATCAAATTTAGTAAAGTTTTGAAATTTCAACTTGCAAAACTCGTGCCGAACCATATCAAATCAACTCGGAATGACCTCAAATTTTTCACAGAAGCTTCAATTGACCTAAAAAATCTATTCCAATGACCGGAACAATAATCCAAACCCGATATCACCAAATTCAATTTCCGGTCAAACTTATGAATATTCCAAAACTCCAAATTGCCAACTTTCTCCAATTAATGCTAGAACCTTCAAGAAACTTCCAAATGAAAATGTGAGCATACGCCCATGTTCAAAATCACCATCCAATCTGGGGTCAAATACACAAGTCAAACTTGGTCAACTCTTCCAACTTAAAGCTTTAATCATGAAGTTCATTCCTCAAACTCAATTCCAAATAACCTGAAAATCAAAACTGACTATTCACACAAGTCATAATACATCAAATATAGATACTCTTTCCCTCCAACTACAAATCGATCTGAACCACAACGCAGTCAAGTCACATTCATCCTCACGACGGTCATGTCAACTTCCTTGAGCGATCCGAACCGCATCGGTACACACATAATCCATTAGTGGCAACAAACACTCCACACAACCATCATATATGTCACACCCTCGTAGATTACCCCGAAGTTCATAACCCACCTGCTTAGCCTCAAACTAACATCTCTCTATATCCTTTCACAGCCACAACTACTACGTAATTATTTAATCTTCCTGAATTTGAAACCATCGACAATCCCATGAGAATCTCATTCGTTCCACGGCCAAGCAACATGATATATCCTTCAATTCACTCATGGATCGAGACTATACACCATATCAAGGTAGAAATCAAACACCCAATGGTCCTTTTACATCTCAAGCAAACTATTCTCAACACCTTCGAACCATCTGAACACATCCCACAGTCACATCATACTCATCAAATAGCCATCCAATCACTCAACGAGCCACAAATTCTAGTAATAGGGACACTACTGGACTAAAAAGTCCAAAAACTCATGCTCACACAACCGAAATCCCTGTGCTCGAGCTACAGTAAAATCCCGGACTTAAGTCCTCTAGACTGGCCCATCATCAGCACACAACTGATATCGAGTGGTCATGTGCGTACATGAAGCATGAAAAGAATAAAAAGAGTTACTCTTCAAGCTGAATCAATATCGCACAACGAGCAATGAAACATGGGAAGTTTATCCTGAATGCCCTTTGGCCTCTCGAAGATAGGTATGGACGTCATCATAATAATCCGCAAGACGCTACTAGACATTTTCTCATGACTCGTAGAACCTATAAACCTTGAGCTAGGATACCAACTTTTTACTACCCAAAATCCAACTAGTCATGATGGCACCTAACCTGTGTCCCCGGTCAAGCCAATTAACAACTATCTAATTCCAATGAAATCTAATAAGACACTTAAGTGAAAGAAAATGTATGAATCTTATACATTCTCCAAGGATTGGTAGTACAAATCATGAGCGTCTAAGATTTAGAATTTACAACGCTTGTATGAAATAAAGTACATCATTTGTTTGAAATATACATGATCAGATCTTTCATAAGTCTAGAGCTGCCATAAAGAGGAGGCATCTATAACCGGAACACAAGTACGTCTTCAAATACAGCTCCCGTCGAATATAACAACAACAACATCCAACATCTACACACAAGGTGCAGAAGTATAGTATTAGTACAACCGGCCACATGTACTCAATAAGTAACAAACCTAACCTTAGCTTGAAGGTAGTGACAAGCTGGAACAAAGGTCAGAATCAAACACCAATAGCCAACAACAGTTCATAACAACATAATAATAATGGTACAAGAAACATACTCAGATATAATATGCTCATCTCGTTCAAAGTTCCGGAAAAATAAGCATACTTTTCAAGTATATCAGTGAAAACCCATTCATTTAACGAAATTACCAAAATATGAGTAGGTTTGTAAAACTGTTATTTTTCCCCAAAAATTTTCAACAATAAATAAGATGTTTCATTTTTCAGATAACAATAGGAAAGTACATAGCTATGCTTACATGTCACTATGCAGGTGAAATCATGAATGTCACCAAAATAGGGTAGCTGAAAGAAATGCATATCTACGAGGCTAGGTTTTCTTATTTGTCTCATCATGCCCTTATGATACTTCCTACTGATGCCGAGAGAGTGAGAAGATTGTAGCTGGGCTGCACTTAAGTATTAGGGCCAACATGGCCCGAGAGGTGGATATGGGACTCCCTATCAGCTTGTGGTCGAGATAGCTCGTCGGATTGAGGGTTATCGTTCTAGGGGCAGAGAGCAGAGTCAGCAGGATAAGAGAGTTACATTTTCAGGAGATTTCATAGGTGTCCCAGCTAGGGGTAGAGGTCAGTTCGGTAGAGGCCAGCCTAGCAGGCCTCCGTATTCAGCTCCTCTACCACCTTCCCGTGGTGCTCCAGTGAGGCCCTATTTCAGCACCATGCCAGAGAATTCCTACCCTCCACCATCCATTCAGGGTTCCTCAGGTGGGTATTTCAGCCATCAGGGGTCTTCTAGTCCTTACTTCAGTGCCATCTCAAAGGGCTCTACCGTCCCTCAACTATCCAGGGTTCTTCTTCAGGGCAGCAGGACATGCCACCGGCGAGATGTTATGAGTGTGGGGATCTAGGACATATGAGAAGGACTTTTCCCAGGCTTTGGGGAAAGGCCGTTCAGCAGAGTTATCAGCCTAAATTTTTAGCACCAGCGGTTCGTCCACCCAGAGGTAGAGGGCAGGTCGTCCTAGAGGTTGATGCCAGGCAGGGGGAGCTCTGCCGGCCCCTATTCATTTCAGCAAAAGTCAGTCTTCTAGTGCTCCAGCTAGATTCTATGCTATCCCGGCCAGATCATATGCAGTGGCCTCAGACACCGTGATCATAAGTATTATTATAGTATGTGGTAGAGAAGCATCGATGTTATTTTGTCCAAGATCCACTTATTCCTATTTCAGTCTTATTTGCTCATTTTTTGGATGTCCCGCATGAGTCCTTGGGTTCACCTATTTATGTGTCCATTCCCGTGCGCAATTCTGTGGTTGTAGACAGGATTTGTCGGTCCTGTGTGATTTCGTTTTGTGGGTTCGAGACTCGAGCGGATATCTTTTTTCTTGACATGGTTGTTTTCGAGATTATTTTAGGGATGGATTGGCTATCTCCTTATCATGCCGTGCTAGAGTCTCCTAGGCTAGAGTGGAGAGATTCCTCAGTTAGTGCAGTCAGGGGTTTATTTTATTGCTGAAGGCTCGACGCATGGTCGAGAAGGGTTGTCTGGCCTACCTTGCTTATGTGCGAGACGCCACTGCCGAGTCTCCGACAATTGATTCTGTGCCAGTTGTTCGAGAGTTTGTTGATGGTTTTCCTTTGGGATCTTCTAGGAATGCCTCCGGATCGTGATATTTATTTCTGCATTGATTTAGCACAAACAACCCAACCTATATCTATTCCTCCGTACCGTATGGCTCCGAAAGAGTTGAAGGAGTGGAAGGAGTAGCTTGAGGAGTTGGTAGCTAAGGGGTCCATCAGACCAAGTGTATCGTCATGGGGTGCTCCAGTTCTATTCGTTAAGAAAAGGGATGGATCCATGCAGATGTGTATTGATTACCGCCAGTTGAACAAGGTTACCATTAGGAACAAGTATCCTTTTCCGCGCATCGATGATTTGTTTGACCAGTTGCAAGGTGCTCGTGTGTTTTCTAAGATTGATTTTAGATCGATGTATCATCAGTTGAAGAGTCGGGCTTCAGATGTTCCGAAGACTGCTTTTCGTACGAGATATGGACATTATGAGTTCATGGTGATGTCCTTTGGCTTGAATAATGCCCCAACAACATTCATGGACTTGATGAATATGGTGTTCAGGCCGTATATTGATCCTTTGTCATTGTATTCATTGATGACATTTTAATTTACTCACACAGCCTTGGGGAGCACGAGCAACATTTGAGAGTTCGGCTCCAGACATTGCAAGAACAAAAGCTATAAGCTAAGTTCTCCAAGTGTGAGTTCTAGTTGGATTACGTGGCATTATTGGGGCATGTGGTATCGGGAGAGGGTATGAAGTTTGATCCTCATAAGATCGAGGTAGTTCAGAGTTGAGCGCATCCTACTTCAGCTACACAAATCAGGAACTTTTTGGGCCTCGCAAGTTGTTATCGCCGATTTGTGGAGCAGTTCTCTTCTATTAGAGCCCTATTAACAAGATTGACTCAGAACAATGCCCCATTTTGATGGTCTGACGAGTTTGAGGGCCCAGGCTTCCTCGTCCATTTCCGTAGGTGCGAGCCTTTGCTCGCAGGTGCGAGACCACATGTGCGGTCCTCGAGCCGCAGGTGCGGGAACACTGTCAGACAGTGTGTTTCTTCAATATGGGATTCTTCAATTTTTCTTCATTTATTCCTCCAATAGAACACCTTGAGAGCTTGGGAAAATGGCTCAACTACCGAACCACTGAAAGGTAAGTAGATTGTATCCTAGAGTTAGTTAATGCATGCATTCTTAGTGAAATTTAACTACTTGATTAGTGAAAATTTAGGAATTTGGGTAGTAACCTACGGCCTTCGAGAATTTAGAAAATTACCCGTGAATTGGCTATGAAATCATTCAAAAATCGTATATTAGTGATCCTTAGGTTATGGGTGAGTGTTTCCTTCAAAATTTTTTTGAATCCTAGCATGCGGGCCTGGGGTTGGATTTTAGGATTTCTTCAAGAATGGCGAATTTGACTTAGTAGTAGGAGGATTTCCATAATTTGAGCATAAATTGGTTAATTTGTATAACATTTGGCTAGTTTCGAGTTCTCGGGTGTAGAGTTCGGAGTTTCGGGCGCGTTCTTGGTCCGGGGAGTAGATTCGACGCGAGGTGAGTGTCCTTTCAAAACTTTTAAGAGGGACTTGTCCCCGTGGGTGATTATAAATAATTGCATGTCCTTATTTGCGGGGTCTACGCACACAAGAAGTGACGAGAGTCCGTTTGTAGCTACTACTATGTTATGTTGGGTAGTTCTAGGACTCACGAGCATGCTTATATGTACCTTACATGTATTCCTAAACGTATTTTGAGCTTATTATCCTTGAATCGACATGAGAATATTAGGTAGTTGTGTTTCACGATATATTGCTTAAGTTCTTGCCTTAAAGAATAATATTTGTTAATTCCTTAAGAATTGATAATTTTATGTATGTATGCGGCACATGCGTCACATGTATGATTCGTGAGTGGAATAGCCCTACTATTATGTCAACCACGTCGCATGTTCGATTCGCGAACGGGGTAATATATGCATCTATGGTTCGAGCTGTTCGACCCTCGACAATGCACATTTATTTTCGCGACGCTTCGACCGTATGCTTTCGGCTTATTATGTGCTATATGATTTACTGGGAATTTTTTGTAACTATGTAAATTGTTTCATGTTAAAAAGGGAATTTAGTACATTATATGCTAGTGAAATTCGACATGCAAAGGTAATTACAACTATACTTGATAATTTATATCTTTGTGGTTTCTTCAACTGTTATGCCTGCCTGGTTCCTATTAAATCACGTTATTTAGAAATGTTGACCCTAGTAAGTATCAAATCTACCTCTCGTCACTACTTCTTCGAGATCAGGCGGGATACTCAATGGGTACATATTTGTTTATGTACTCATGATGCACTTCTGTACTTAATTGTACAGGTTCTGAAGCTGGTGTATCTAGTTATCAAACCGGAGCTCGATTCTGATCTTAGTTGGACCCGACTTCACGGTGAGATGCTTCTCCTGATGATCCTCGGAAGCACCATGGAATTTTCTTTGTTTATTTCCCGTCTATTTCTTTCAGACAGTGGGATNACTAGTTCCTGGCACACACGTGGTGGTTATTTTTGTTTGCGGTCTGTATATATATATATATATATATATATATATATATATATATTCGCCCATTCCTCTTTTTGACCAAGCGTGGGAGAAATCCTTAGTAATTTATGTGTGGGCTTGCCTAACCCTGGTGTTGGGTGCCACCACGACCTGAGTTAGTATTTTGGGTCGTGACAATATCCACCCCTCAATATGTGTGGGCTTGCCTAACCCTGGTGTTGGGTGCCACCACGACCTGAGTTAGTATTTTGGGTCGTGACAATATCCACCCCTCAATATGTGTGGGCTTGCCTAACCCTGGTGTTGGGTGCCACCACGACCTGAGTTAGTATTTTGGGTCGTGACAATATCCACCCCTCAATATAAATCAATTGTGTTTGTTGGAGGTGCGTATAGACTCTGGAGGGGCTTCTTCAGCTTAAGTGCTATAACAAGCAAGATCCAGGCATAAAATCAATAAAGCATGTTGCGGCGTGCATCCCGATCCTATAAATATTTCTCATAATCAGGCCCTCGGCCTCACTCACTCATCAAACTCTCCAGTCTCTCGGGCTCAAAATGTCATGAAACTAGCCCAAAAATAATGATATGATGTGTTACTTACCCTCAACATCAAGTTTAGAAGTGTTACTTTCCTCGAACAAGACAAATCCAATACTGAACAACTCAAATGATGTTCCAAAATTTCATATGCACGTACCGAACTCGAACATCTCGAAACTAGTCAAAGTCAACTCAAATACGTCAAATAATGCCAAAGGGAACTTACCCAATCGATGAAAGGTCGAATCTTTAATCAAAATCCCGAAATCGATTAAAAAGTCAAAATCAAAACCCGATGAATCATACGAAATACGATAAATCATTCAACTACAAGTCCAACAATACTAGCGTTACCCAAATTCGACTCCGAATTGATGTTCAAAACTCAAAAATTCACTCTATAAAACATTAGACAAAACCCTCCAATTTTCTCTTCAAAATTTACGATCCCATTACCAAATACGAAATAGATTCATGAATATAACCAAAATCGAGAAGACAACACTTACCCAAATTAATATTGTTAAAATTGCCTCAAACATTGCCCAAATCCGAGCTCCCCAACTTAAAATATGACCAAATGAACAAACCCTTGATATTAAATATTTTTTTCAGTTGTTCTATCTTCTTTCGTGTGCCAAAAAATCTCGAAACTCATTTTTGATGTATCCAATGGATTCCTTGTGAAGTTTCAGTCAAGTTAGGCTTTTCAATCACCCAATTTGGCCTTAAAATGAGGGAGAAATGAAGTTTTGAAGTTTTAAATGAAATCTGGAAATTTAAGGGATAAAAAATGACATTTTCGTAATTATTTTACAGCAGAAAATCAGCAACGAAAGAATTTTCATTTTAGCACCGAAAAATCATTTAAAACCTCCCAGAACACAAATCATATTTTATGGTTTCAATCATAAAACATGATACAAAGATTCTCGCGCACTCAAAACATCGAAAAGAGTTGAACTTGACCCGATATTTACCATGGTCGAACTCCAAATCCTTAATTAGTTTTTGAACCGATGACCCAAAACACACCCGAGCCCCTCGAGATCCCATTCAATCATACCAAAAGGTCTTAAAACACGATTCAAACTTATTCGAAGCTTCAAATCACATAAAATCCAGGAATCGTACCTCAAATCAAATTTATTAAACTTTTAAACTTTCAACTTCCAAAACTCGTACCGAACTATATCAAATCAACTCAGAATGACCTCAAATTTTGCAGACAAGTTTCAAATGACATAACGAAGCTATTCCACCTCTCGAAACAAAATTCCTAACACAATATGACAAAAGTTAACTTCCGGTCAAACTTATGAACATTCCAAAACTCCAAAATCACCATCCCGATCTAACGAAACCATCAAAACTTTGATCCTTTGTAAAATACCCAGAAGTCAAACTTGGTCAACTCTTCCAACTTAAAGCTTCAATCATGAAGTTCATTCTTCCAAATCGATTTTAAACAACATGAAAACAAAAACCGATAATTCACACACGTCATAATACATCACGCGGAGATACTCGTTCCCTAAAATTTCCGAGCGAAGTGAAAATGATCAAAACGACCGGTGGGGTCGTTACATCAACTCTTACAACTTAATGCTTCGACAATGAAATTCATTCTTCCAAATAAATTCTCAATAACCTGAAAACCAAAAATCGATGATTCACACAATTCAAAATACATCATTCGGAGCTGATCATGCACTTGAACTACCGAGCGAAGTGCAAATGCTCAAAATGACCATTCAGATCGTTACATCCTCCCCCACTAAAACATACATCCGTCCTCGAACGTGGCACGATTTGTTCCAAAAGCCATCAATCCGACATGTATCCTAATTATGGACATACCCGGGGTAATCCCATATCACACTATTCCATATAGGTCCGACAATGCAACACAATCGAAGATCATTACTTCGATCTTAGCTCGTAGACAACAAGATTCAATTTCAAACATCCAGAATTTCCTATAAGACACGAATCTCACATCTACAAAATGTATAATTATGAACAAGTTGTATCATTCCATTCCCATAATCCAAGATGTAATCTTACAATATACTGCATAACCCACGTACTTGTAGCAAGAACTTTTGACCACAATAACTGCTCAATACAAACTCGGCATCGGTAATAAACTACATATAAGAACAAAACATTATTTTAAAATTGTCGTACACTACCAATGATGAAAGAAGCTCGAAAAAACTCATAACCACTTATCAGATCAACAAGCCATGGAGCTCCCTCTCCTTTGACGAGAACGTTAGCCAATTTCTAAGACGATCAACGACATTGTCCTTCCAATTATACAGCAAACAAATCTGATAGCAACCATTCTAGGTCCAATGACCTCACCTTATCAAGACCAACTATCTTATTGACATGCCACACCTATACTATCTAGAATCACAACCCGTGCAATCCATGCACCAATGCCCAACAAACAATGTACCCAAAATGGAAAATGACTCAATTGAGAGAACCATATCGCAAGTTCAACAAGTACTTCCACAACCGGAATGCTACAACCCTATATTGCATAGTAGAACCAAAACACACAAATATAACATAAAGGATCATATCCTGGCATAACCCAGCTGCAATGCTTGACCTCATCGAAACACGGGTTCATATGAAACACTCAAGCCACCATTCTCAAAATCAGCAACTACACACAATTCGACACCAAATACACGAAGTGTATGACCATAACCATGGATAAGCAAGTAGAACAATATACAATAGTCCGGAGAGAATATAACAAAAGTGCAATCAACCATTCGACACCTCAATAACCATCTCCCTAAATTCCCGCTACATGACCCAATTATAACCTCACCATGTGTGCTTATGAACAACAAATCACAACCCCTCGTAGCTTAGAGGAGTGACACATAGAACATATCATAGCACGAATAAGCTTCATTCTAACCAAACGGAACATATCCCAACAATAGATGTACGAAGTCAACCAATCTGACCCGGTGTAGAATAAACAACATCGTTGGGCCTACCAATGTGCCCCAATTCAACTCTAGTCATCCACAAATACTTTAAAATCCACAATGATCCAACCATAACACATACTACTATCTGCCTAGCTTGGCCACCTCTGCACATTCCATAACCACGAAACAATGTCTTTTTGAGAAGTTCCGGTCTCCAAATCCTTAGAACACACAAATCACTATATTTGATTTTAACTCCATCACCCAAATATCTAACACATCTCTCATACACGATCATCCCACGAGGAATACTTCTAAAAATTTTCCATGCTACATAGAAAAATTTGAACATCAGTAGTCAATCAACCGGGCGAGTACCGCCATACCAAGTAGTTATAACATTCATCTGAATATCTGAAACTATCAACGATGTCTCATCACCTTCCCTCCAAATTTGAACTGTGACCTTGCACATGGAAATATCGATCCCACATAACACACTGCATCTATCATTCCATCATATGAAATGTTACATCTCGCATTTTCGTACGTTGAAGTTTCATCTTTAGTTAATTGACGTAGACTCAAGGATGAGATTATCTTGAGATTAAAAGCATTTATTCTATTTATAAAAAGCGATAAGTAAGTGTCATAAAATATAAAGGGGAAACAAATGAAAGAAAATGATTTTTTTTGTAGGTTGTCAATTTGGGATAAACGGTCCGAGCTACAATGCCCGTTATTTATAGACTAGTGCCGCACAAGGTACCCCATGACTACGATAGTAGGATATGTAAAGTGTGTTAAAAGTGAGTAGTGTTTTAAGTAATTTGAGATAATTCTTGATTATGTGGGTAATTGGTTAATTATTGGATAACGGAATATTACATAACTAACTAATTAATTATGGGATGAAGATTAAAAAAAACCCTAGCCCTACGTGGAAGCAAGCCACCACCAAAATATATGACTCTTGGTCATAATGGGTTATGTGGGAAAAATCAAAGATTAAGGCGTGTGGTTAATCCACCAGATGGAGTGGGACTCGCACCAATTCAAACATAAGGTCTTTTTAATTCAAAGAAAGATACATATATTTCAACAATTCAAAAATAAAAAATAATCTAAATAATGGGGCAATCTGAAGAGACGTGATCTTCAAAAAGTAAGGTAAGGATCTTCAAATTCAAACAAAAAATTTATAGCATCTTAAGCAGCGTGAGATTTTACAATTTTAAGGGAGTACGGTGCAATTCTTCTCAAGAATATCATACGGATTTTTCCATACTCAATGTATGTTAAGGCAAAGCCCTTCCTTCATTTTGGCATGATCTCGTAACTACATGTGTTTGATGATGAAGCATAAATACAAGTTCATACTCCCGAACTTATGTACATTATCCCAGTCTCATAAATTATAGTAGTCTCCCTTATCCAGACTTTATATTTAATAGAGTATTATCTTCTTCCAGTCAAGAGAGAAGAGGTTTTATATATATATATATATATATATATATATATATATATATATATATATATATATATATATATATATATATATATATATATATTACAGTATTACAATATTTTCACCACCATCGACCTATAATCAGTGGGGAGACCCCTATTAGGCAACCTCCGATCAGATGGTAAGTTCTATACCGAGCCTACTGTGGCCGAGTGCCTATGAGCGCGCCCAGTTGGCCGAGAGACATCACCTAGTATGGTAAAGAGCCTATGAGCGATCCTACTACGGCAGAGAACTTATATATATTCCACACCTTATAGGGACGTACAACTATTCTACTTACTATATTGAGAGAGTTAAGTCAGTATCAGGAGGTAAGCATATCTTAAGATTATCTTTCACTTCAAGTTACTTTCAGTCATTATATTATTAGTTCAATTTTAGCTTTCGATTATTATTTTGCCTTACAAACTCGGTACATTATTTTTTACTGACGTCCCTTTCTTTTGGGAAGATGCATTTCATGCGTGCATGTTCAGACAGATAGGCGAGTAGACTTCCTCAGTAGGTGCTGCCCGAGTTCAACTTTATATGTAAGCTCCACGTCCTTTGGAGTTTTCAGGTATAAATGTTTTGTGTACATCTTGTATACATATGTATATAGGTTATGGGTAGGTCGAAGCCCTGTTCCGATCAGGATACATCCATCAATAGAGGCTTGTAGACATATCATGTCAGTTAATGCAGTATGTTGGGCTTGTAGAACTTGTATGTATATTTTGATGGTTTGTCAGTTGTAGTAGTTATGACGGCTTTGCCGGCCCAGCTTTATATTGATATTTAGTCAGTGTTAGTTTCCATTTAGTTTTATATTTTTCTTCGCAAATTGTCTTGCAATGTAGCTCATGGCCAATGTATGACATTATATGTTCTGAGTCCCTTAGTCGCAAATTGGTACGCAAGGATAGGTGAGGCACTTGGTGCTGGTCTCCCCCCCAAGTTCGGGCCGTGACAGAAGTGGTATCATAGCAGTTCTGTCCTAGTGTGTCTACAAGCCGTATCTAGTAGGGTCTTTTTTATAGATGTATGGTGCACCACATTATATAAACAGGGGACTACATGGAATATAGGAGTTGGTTACCCTTCTTCCAAATCTAAATCGTGATGTAGAACATAGTTATAGGAAATTTTAGTTAAAGTTATGTGCTGGCGTTTGCATGCACAGATGACAGTGACTAGGAAGACTACGGCTAGCCAGCAACAGTAAGTGAGGGACTAGCAGGGTAACCCTAGTAGATGGGGCCCAGGGAGAGACCCCTACTCAGCTATTACCGGCTCCTCCACACCCTGAGGAGATTCCTAAGGAGACTGTACATCAAGTTCCCCCTCCGCTTCCAAGGGTCCGAGAGTTTATTGCTTTGAGTCCCCCAGAGTTCACAGGGACAGATCAGAAGAAGGACCCGCAGGATTTCATAGATCAGCTTCACAGTATCTTTCAGGTTATTCATGCCACGGAGAAAGAGGCAGTTGAGTTAGCAGCTATTCGACTCTTAGATATAGCAATCTTTTGGTACGAGTGATGGAAGAGGTCCAGGGGATGTGATGCACTTCCAGATATTTGGGAGAATATTTTGGATGTCTTTCCTAAACAGCACTTACCGCGGGAGATCTGACAGGCTCAAGTCGATCACTTTCTAGCCCTCAAGTAGGGGAATATGAGTGTTCGAGAATATAGTCTTTTTTTTGACTCACTGGCCAGATATGCACCATCCATAGTTGCTACAATGCGGGATAAGTATCATAGGTTTATAGCAGGATTTGCCCCAGAGTTGACCGAGGCATGTGCCACCGCTCCATTTCAGGATAGTATGGATATCTCCGAATTCAAGAATTCTCCCAAAATATAGAATGGGGTAGGCGTGGGTAGCAGGGTACAGAGAGGACTGCGTCATGACAAAAGAAGAGGATAAGATTTTCCAGGTCTCAGGAGAAGTCTCAGGGTGGTTAGAGGCCCTAGTACTTCGAACGGCCACCTAGGTCTCCCCCACCATAGTTATCGTGTAAATAAAACAATGGTGAATGGCCCTTGCACCGGCAGAAAAATATCTCCTCCTGCGATATCGCAAGTGCGACACAAGACCCCGCATCCGCTCCAATTCCCGCTCCTCCGCTCACGATGTCACGCACGTGTGCACGTAGGTGCGCTACAAATTACGCTTCTACGGTATATCTTACCTCGCCCGAATATACCAACTAGTACAATAACATAACGCAAACCTACTCAGGCCACAAATCACGCATAACAATATCATAACAACGAATCGCACCTCAAATCAAACATAATGAACTTTGAATCATTCATCTTCCAAAATTAGTGTCGAAACATATCAAATCAACCCAGAAGAACCCAAATATTGCACATAAGAACCACATGACATAACGAACCTATTCCAATTCGCGAAACCACAAGACGAATCTGATATCCTCAATGTCAACTCTCAGTCAAACTTATGAACTTGTCAAACCTTCAAATTTCCAACTTTAGCCAATTAGTGTTGAATCCTTCTAGGATTATCAAAATGCAAATTCGGGCATACACCCGAGTCCAAAACCAGCATCTGGACCTAACAGAACTATCAAAACTCAAATCCGGAGTAAAATTAACAAAAGACAAACTTTGCCAACTCTTCCAATTTACAGCTTTGACAACGAAAGTTATCCTTCCAAATCGATTCCGTATAACCCGAAAACAAAAATCAACGAGTCACACAAGTGATAATACATCATACGAAGCTACTCATCCGCTCAAACTACCGAGCGAGGTACAAATTCTTAAAACGACCGATCAAATTGTTAAAGTATTCTATTTAATGAAGGTTCTCTTTATCTCGCCTCTAATTAATAATTTTTAGTTCCTAATAATTTTTATCAAGAAGTATCTTTAAATAATTTAACAGTAAAGGAACATCCCTGTGCATTTTTATTATCAAACATGTTACGTCATATAAATTTTATTTTTGGAATACAAGTGCGAGGCACATGTGTGGAGATTTGCAAAAAACAAAACAAACGTGAAGAATAATATGGTAAAAAGTTCAAGCAATAAATGGAAGAATAAGGAACATAACATAGGTTTTATCGCAAACCCTTTTGCCTACATATTGCATTTTTGTTTCCTTCTATTTTTGTCACCTCTTCCATTTTTACGTCATTTCTTTATTCAAATTTACCGTCTTTCCAAAAGAAAATTATTTAGAATTTTTATTTTTTATATTCTATCTATACCATATTGCTTAAATCATAAACAAGGATAAAAAAGGCAAAAAAGATATATCATCAAAAGTATAAATTACAATAACTATTGGTGCTCTATGTGTGAGGCACGTAAAATAGAGACTAGATTGAACAAATTTGGTTACCCCTAACAAACAATCATATAAGATTTAAAATTTTTATATTAAGGATACATTGTCTCAGCTAGTCTTGGTTTTGCTTGAGCAAGAAATGGCAATGTAAAAAAGATATCACTCTTCGACAACTCAATTAAGAGCGTGGTCAATTTGGTGGTAAACTCCAAGTAAATCCGTGAAGAAGCCTAGCAAGTAACATTGTAGTAATAGTAGAACCAAGTTTCACACCAGGGCACCCTCGTCGTCAAAGATTAAATGATAACAAGTGTAACTCTTAATCATTTAGAACTACTTCACCATTGTTTTCCTTGAGATGACGCTCACGCTTACTGTATACGCTTTAAAGCTTCAATACCTTCATATTTCTCCCTATATATTGAAAACCAAACACAACAAATAATAGTATCTGTATTCGTATTCGTGGCTCATTCAATGCGTGGAAATACAATTATAGCTACAAGTTAATTTGAACTTATAGCTCTTCAAGCGGAGTAAAATTTTTAGTAAAATGGTAAAAAGAGTAGGTATCAACTAAAAAATTTAAAAATATAATGAGTTTACTGATAAAAACCTTAAATATTGAATAAATAGAATTTAAAGCCTCAATCATCCTATGGTCGGTACCCTTGGCAGGGTATGATCTTTATTTGGTACTTTCTTCCAACCAGGAGATTTAAACTTCTAGGACTATTCTACTAGCTGAGATTAGTTTATGACTAATATTATCATCATGATATTTCAATTTCATATTTCTCCATAATAATTAGGATTCCTTTCAAGATATTTTCTCAAGTACAAATTTTGCCAGAGTTATTTAGGTTTGTAATTATATTTGTTAGGTGACGGAATAAGGATATTGACCTACTAAGGGGTTACATGTCTCAATTAAATTCTTAGAAATAGATACGCAAGGAGTACTTTACTTCTTTAGAAGGCCTACACGAGGCAAATTCGATTAGAAGAATAAATTATGAGTTCTGGATATCAAATATCAAAACTTTTAATAGCCAAAGGGAAGTCATATTTCACAGCTATGAAAAATTTATTTACATTTTCTAGCCTCTATATATATATATATATATAATACTAATTATACATTTACCATCTATCGTTTTGAGTAGACTTCTATATAGTATAAAAACCCTCAAAATGAATTTGCTGACATGGAGGCCAAGAAGCTTAATTTCCTTAATTTTCCTGCAAAAGAAAAAATTAGTTAAGGAAAAATGATATCTAACTAATTATGTACCATCAATTTTAAGTAACTGGAAAACAAAGATATTGAGCGGGTTTGACAAGCAAATATCAAGAATTAGCTAGTGTATCTTGTTTTTTCATATATGATAGTGATAGTGATTATTAATTTTCCAAACAGTTAGATCTACAAGAAATTGATGATCTTTAACGTTATCTCATGGTGTTCAATGACTTGTGTTATTTAAATCCACAACAGTTGATTATAATTAACGTTATTTCATGTTGTTGGCGAATTTTGGAAGTTTAGAAGTTCTTAGATTTGAATCCGATGTTGATTTGGTGTTTTGGTGTTGTTTTAGGTGTTCCTGGGGTTCGACTAGATTCGGGTAATGATATATGACTTTTTGGAATTATTTGTTGAGGTCCCGAGGGCCTCGGATGAGTTTCAGACAGATTTGAGTTGTGTTGCGCTCTTTTTTCTTATGTTTCGATGCCGTTTTATTCAAGCATAAATGATATCATATAGAACAAATGAGCTCCAATTTCTTTTTTAATTGAAGCATTAGATCCTTATCGCAATTATGAACCTATAGCAAAAAGAATTTTCGAATTTGGACATCGTATGAGAATTCTATGGACATTTTACTAAGAATAGGTTGCAAGATTTTTTCATATTAATTACGAAATATGTCACTGACGGCGTATTTAAAAATCTACACTATTTGCAAATATTAAAACCAACATATATCCTTCATTATGAGGTAATTGAGTGATTCAAAAGCCTAACTTGACTAAAATTTCACAAGAAATCCACTGGAGGCATAAAAAGCGAGTTCCGGAAACATTTGGCATGGGAAACGAGGCAAAATAGATGACAGAAAAATATATAAAACAAGAGTTTGTTCACTCGGTCATATTTTGAGTTGGGGATCTCGGTCATATTTTGAGTTGGGAATCTCGGGTTTGAGAGATTTTGGAGGCAGTTTCACCATATGGATTGGGGTAAGTGTTCTCTACTCGATTTTGGTTATATTTCATGAATCCATATTTGTTTTCGGGATTTGATTGATGATTTCAAAGTGAAATTGAGGGAGTTAAGACTTGAGTTTTGGAGAGTTTTAAGTGGGAATTTGAGGGACCAAACATAGTCGGATTTCGATGAATTTTATATGGTTAGACTCGAGAGAGGACGATGTTTATTGTTCTGCCATTTCTTGACTGGTTTCGAGATGTGGTCCAGGGGCCAGGTTTTGGCCGGTTTCGTAATTTTGGCCTATTTGTAGTTTTTCTTGTAGAATTCGATTATATGGACTATGTTGATAATATTATTCTGATTATGGTTAGATTTGGAGAATTTGGAGAACGATTCCGGAGACGTGGAAATCTCGGAGTTCGATTTTACGTTGTTAAAGTAAGTAACAATTTAAATCTCACTACAAAAAAAATGGAATTAGCCACAAACGACGTCACTAATTTGTTTCTAAAACGCTCGTAGCTAGAATAAATTCTTGATAATCTTTCTAATCCGTCGCTAAATTAGATTAACGATGATTTTTTTTATTTAGCTACAGAATTTGTCCGTCGCTGAAACCTGATTTTTTAGTAGTGTCTGGCTTTAAGGGTATAAACCCGGAGAATTTGATATGTGATTGTTTGGATGCGATACCCACGCTAGGTGGCGGGCGTGTGGGTGTGCACCGTAAGGGATTGAAACTTTGTCCGTCCCATGAGGTTGTGAGGCCTAATAGCCATTATCTGTGTTTATGCATTTACCTGTTGTAGAACTTGTCTGCCTTCATGATAGAGATCGTGCTTAGGATTTATTCATGCTCACATTATTTGTACTCGGTCATAGAAATTACTGTACATGTTTAACTCAGCCTCCATTATTTTGCTGATATGTTGTGATACTTGATGTGGGTTGTGTCCCCTTATATATTTGTGAATTGTGAGGCTAGAGAAGTACATGACTGAATAAGGCCGAGGTCCCGGTTGTGAGGATATTGATACCATAGCGCGTGAGTTGTCTGCGTAGCACGTGATTTGACCGGGCGGATCCAGATATTGATACCATAGCGTGTGAGTTGTTCGCGTAGATCGTGAATTGACCGTGTGGATCCAGGTATTGATATTATGGTACATGAGTTGTCCGTGCATCACATAAGTTGTCTGTGCTTTAGCGCTTGGTCTTTGGCAGCCCCTCCGGAGTCTGTACACACCCTTAGTGAGTGTAGAGTGCTAAGTGTTGAGTGCTGAGTGCGAGTGCTAAGTGATGGAGTGACATTGTTGTGAGGTTGTATTTACTTTTGTCGGTGCTGCATTTATCTGTTAAATTTCTTTGTGGAATTTACTATGTTATGGAATTTACCTGTTTATTCATGTGAAATAAATAATTGAACTGTTTTGCTTAGTTCGTCACTACTACTCTGTCCCTTAGTTATTTCTATCACTACTGAGTCGGTTGTACTCATACTACACCCTGCACTTTATGTGCAGGTCCAGGTGAGTTAATGCGCGGCGATCGTTGAGCTCAGGCCGGCTATCGTTACTCATTTGAACAGTTATACAGATTATAAATCTTAGTTCATAGATTTAGACGCTCGTAACTTAGTGACACCCTGATGTTCGGGGCTCGTTTTCGTATTTTCTATATTATATTTAGATTAGTTTATGAACAATTTAAATGTTGGAAGTGTTTTTATTAATTTTGTATAATCGATTGAGTAATAGTATTTTGGGAAATAGGATTGCCTTTTCACACGATAGGCGCCATCACGACTATGTGCGTGGTAAGGTTATTCGGCGATTTGATGGCTTTTGGAACAACTCGGAGCATATTAGAGGACGAACAAATTTTTAAGTGGGGGAGCATATAACGAACTGACCGGTCGTTTGAGCAATTGCACTTTTCTCGATAGTTTGAGGCCATGGGTAGGTCCTTATGATGTGTTGTGATTTATGCGGATCGTCGGTTTTGGGGTTTCAGGTTATTTGGAATCGGTTTTGAAGTTTGAGTTCGTCATGGGAGCTTTAAGTGGAAAGAGTTGACCAAGTTTAACTTTTTAGTATTTCACCTCGGATTGGATTTCTGATGGTTGCATTAGCTCCGTTAGGTGATTTTTAAACTAGGAGTGCGTTCAGAATGTGATTTGGAGGTCTGTGGTAGAATTATGCTTCATTTGGCAAAAATTAGAAATTTGGCAGTTTTGGTCGGTAGTGGAAAATTTGATATCGGGGTCGGAATGGAATTTCGTAAGTTGGAGTAGGTTCGTCATATCATCTTTGACATGTGTGCAAAATTTCAGGTCAATCGGAGGTGAATTAATTGGTTTCGGCGTCATTGGTGAAATTTTGATATTTAGAAGTTCTTAGGCTTGAATCAAAGAGTAATTTGGTGTTTTTATGTAGTTTTGAGTGTTCTGAAGGTTTGACTAAAAGTACGTATGATGTTGTTGGATATGTTGGTATGTTTGGTTGAGCTCCCGATGGCCTCGAGGTGATTTCAAGTAGTGATCGGAGAGTTTGAAGTTGGAGAAGGAAGTTGAAGTTGTTGTTGCTGGTGTGTCCGCACCTGCGGAATGGGAACCGCAGGTGCGAGGGGCGCATAAGCGGCTCTGAGGTGCATGTGCGCAATTGGAACACAAATGCGGCCCTGTCCCCGCATATAAGATGACCGCAAGTGTGGTAAGTTGGTCGCAGGATCGAAATCCATTTGGTTAATGAATTTTCGCAAAAGCGGAGCCCTCTTCGCAGATGTCGCTCCGCAGGTGCGGTTTTGCTGGGCAGAAAAACACCAGCTCGAGGTTTTGTTCACTATTTTCAATTTTGTGTTTGTAGAGCTCGGGTGAGAGGTGATTTTTCAAAGGAATTAAAGGAGGAACGTTGGGATAAGTGATTCTAATCTATATGGGGTATACTTTTCATGAATCTATGGCTTTATTCATCATCTAATTGGGAATTTGAGCTAGAAATTTTAGAATTTAGGGCTTGAAAATTGGAGAGTTTGTGGTGAGGATTTGAGGGGTCAAACGGTGTTGGAATTATATAAATTTGGTATGGCTGGACTAGTGAGTGTATGAACATTCTAGTTTTGTAATATTTGTCGGGTTTGACACTTGTGCCCGGGGGTCGAGTTTGAGCCGATTTCGGGAATTTTGTCTAATTTAATAATTTTTCTCATGGAATTAATTCCATTAGTGTTTATTGATTGTATCATACTGGTTGTGAATAGATTCAGAGCTTTTGGAGGCCGAGTCGAGGGGCAAGAGAACCCGGTGTAGGATTTCTACGCTGTTAAGGTAATTAACTCTTCCAAACTTAATGCTGAGGGTATGAAACCCAGAATTAGGTGTTATGTGATTGGTATTGAGGTGACGCACAGGCTATGTGATGGGCATGTTGGCGTGCACCCTATGAAATGGGACCCTATGGTTCCATGTCCCAGTATAGTGGCCCTATTTTGTCGATATCTGTGTTTTTACCATGTGATAAAGTACTTGAGATGTCGATCATGCTAGATATCATGTTTAGACTTTATGATGATCCTGTTGAAACCCATAGTTGTCGTTTCTTTTTGTTATTTCACATATTTCATTGATATCTTGTACTCAGTAATGTTCATGCATATATATCATATCTGAGTCTCAGTTGTTAATTGTTGATTTATCATATTCTTGTTGCGGGGCTAGTTTCATGACACTGTGAGGCCGTGAGTCAGACTGGAGAGATTGATTACTAAGTATGTCCTAAGGCCTGGTTGTGAAGCTATCGATACCATATCACATCAGTTGTCCGTGCAACACGTGAGTTGTCCGTGTGGATCCAGGTATTGATATTATAGCACGTGAGTTGTCCGTGCGGATCCAGATATTGATATCATGGAACGTGACTT
>ML458969.1:66957-125423 GCA_005239535.1 Nicotiana rustica | reverse complement strand
GTATGAGCCACTCTAGAGTCTAACCCCCCCCCCCTCCCTAGTGAGCTCAGTCGACTATAAACGAGTGTGGATCGACATACATGACATTTGCATACACACACGACATATAGACACTTGCATGCACGTATGACATACATGCATAGAGATTCATTTTTCCTCATGTTACATAGTATCACGTCATCCATGAATTATTATACACCTGGACATATGGGCTTAGAGAGGTATTCTGTACTTGTTATTTGGAAAGGAATTGAAACATTTTATTTATTGTGGACAGGATATTTGGAAATTAAAGTTTTCTAACTTGTACTTTGGCATTTTTGGAAAAAGATTTGATTTCTCACTAACATATTTGAAAGCATGCCTATTTTCCGTAACTGCGAGCGAGTTGAACATTTTACTTTTGAGATACTCTTTTATTACTTGCTTTACGTTATTGCGAACTGTTGTAGAATACTAGTATTAGACCCGACCTAGAGTTAGCTCGTCACTTTTTTCAAACTAAAGTTAGGTTTGTTACCTACTCAGTACATGGGGTCGGTTGTACTGATACTACACTTCTGCACATTGCGTTCAAATGTTTGTTGTTGTTGTTGTTGTGCTCGATCATTACGGGATTTGAAGATGTACCGGCATCCTTATTGTAGCTGCATCCTTTTTTCGGGGTAGCCTTAGAATACAAACTCTGTTTAAGTAATTTTCAAGCAAACTGTGTATTTAATTCATTGTTGTTTTGTAAACTCTGTTCGTAGAAGCTCATGATTTGTACTCCCAGTGCTTGGGAAAATGTAAAGGATTTAGATAATTTACTTATTAGCATTATTGAAACTGGATAGTTATTAGTTGGCTTACCTAGCGGGTTGGGTTAGGTGCCATCACAACTAGAGGATTTTGGGTCGTGACATATTACTTATTGATTTGGTGGTACTCACGCTACACCCTCCACCTAATGTGCATATTCAGGTGCTTCCGGTCACGGCAGCTGCTGTCGCGCCCCTTTTTTCTCGCGAAATCGGGTTTTGACACTTGACAACTCTTTTAAGGAAGGGTATTAAAAGAGAGAGTCTCCACCTAACGGATTAAGCTGCTTAGGGCACCTATTTTCAAATAAATCTATATTAAACAGTTGCATCACCAAAGATTGGCTAAGGGATCAAATTACCTTGAGGAGAAGGTGTTAGGCACTCCTCGAGGTCCACAACGATAGGTCCCGGCCGAACTCGAATTATATGAATTAGTCTAAGAGAAGTGAAACAATTTGGGCAAATAAACGAATGACTATAAATAGAGGTGGGGGTCCTAAGTTTTTTAGCCTAAAGAATCACCCTGTGCAACATAAATAATATTCTGTTACTCCTTCAAGACGGGGTGTTACTCATATTATTCAACGGACACAGACTATCATCTCCTGCTACCCGATTACTATCTTTAAGATGTTTACCTAAAGTGCTCTAGTAAATTCTAAGTTGTACTCTATGTGTGCACTATTTCGGGGTGATTCTAGGCCTTAACATAGGCTGCTCGAAAGGGAAAATACTAAGCGACATACAAAACAATTTAGGACTTTCACATATAAGCAAGTATGGGCTCAAGTTAGCCCATGCCTTTAGACAACAAATGCAAACCAAATTGATTAACATTGACAGATTTTAATTAATTAAAGTTGCAGAATCTTATAGGCAGGATTTCTATGTGATACTGAACTAATGAACAAGTAGTTATACACAAAACCATTTCTTTAATACAATTACCAAAACCTGCATAATTTACCTACTGATTTTAGCGTAATGCGATTAAACCTACTAGCATGATGTCCAGATGTTGTACGTGATAATAAGTAGTGGAAATCACATAAGCACATTTAGAATCACTTGTTTTGATCCTATAGGCATGTTTTCTAATCAGAATACTAGAACAGTGTTTGAAAACTAAACAGGTAAAAAATGATAATTAAACAGATTCAGACCTATAAGCATTCTTTCTACAGTTAATATTATTTTAGATCCTATAGACATGATTTCCATAATTTGTGAACAGAACAACATGTAAACATGATTTTTGCACACACATTGAATCACACTATTTCCTATAAGGATGGTCTCTAACAAGAAGAAATAAGACACAATGGAACCAAGTATTGAACCTATATGAAGGATTGCTAACATATGATAACTGAACATAACAAAGTACCTATAGACATGATTTATAACACACAACAGATAATAACACATTATCGAACCTATAAGCAGGATTTCTACCCAACTTGTTGCAAGTATAAGATAAAAATCCCCTTCCCAATTTCACTAATACCCCAAAATGCTATTACAACAATTATTACAGACCCTGAACGAATGTTATAAATTACATAATAGATATAGCTATAGGGAGCCTACAACATGCCCAAATGCACCTGGACAGGCCATGCTTTCATTGTCACAATTCACAACAGTTCATAGATACAAAATAACCAATAGTTGAGTTCACCTAGTGAGCATATAACAAGGCTGACCATATAGAACCAAGACCCTAGTGTGTCAGAGTTCCCAAGGGCTTCAAGAACCCATGGCAGTGCTCACACTAGGGTGGTTAACCAAGATAGTTTAGATGAGGGATTAGGGACCAAATCCTAGTGTGTCAGAGTTCACAAGGGTCTCCAATGAACCCTGAGCAGTGCTCACGCCAGGAAGGCCAAAGGACGGAATTTAGACAGCATTAGTTAAGAGTAACATTCAAAGAGTTTTGAGTGACCGAAGAAAAAGACCAAAATTGAGAAAAAATGAGTTGATTTAAACAAACATAACCAAATTGGGTCAACAAGAAGACACTCAAATACGTCAATTACTCAAGGAAGAACTTGTTTAATGAAGCTGATAAAAAGGTTTCATACTTGGCACAATAGCAGTCACATAGTAAAACAGTTGGCAATGAGCATGCTTGCAAGTTTCGCAAAGTCATAGGTGCAAAGTGAGTTAAAGCATGTTAATTCATGTTATGTACCTAACCTAATATTATTATGAAGAAAGTAGAACAATATTATTGAAAGGGGGATGGCGTTGTATTATTAGGGGTGAACTTGTAGTCATAAATTAAGACAGCAATATCAGATAACATATTGTGTTGGTCTAAATAAAGGGAGTCCAGTTATATCAAAGGTTTATTCTAAAGTAACAATTAAAGCATGATGAGACAGTCAAGCATCAGAGGGGTGTATAGATTCAGCGACCAAAATAGCAAAGAGGCAAATTACAACTAATACAAGAATCACATACGTAAGGCGTTCACTACATCAATTTAGGGTAGGGGATATAGATATTCATAGACATTCAAAGGTTGATGCACTTGTTGGATAGACATTAAAGAAGTTCAAACAACTTCAGAAAAAGTAACATTAGGAATAATTATGCGTTAAAGGAACTAAGACATACAAAGCTAATAGAGATAATGTGTCACGACCCAAAATCCTAAACCGACCGTGATGGCGCATATCGTGGAACTAGGCTAGAAAATAATCACATGTTCACAATTTCTTTCAAAATCCCAATCAAATTTCAAGAATTTCATAAAATATACAGAGTTTGCTAAATACATTAGGCCAAATAACAGTGCCACCAACCCCAAAACCCGGAGCCAACATGTCATGAGCATCTAAGAAAAGAAGCCAAAGGTATAC
Source organism: Nicotiana rustica (assembly GCA_005239535.1). Classification (NCBI taxonomy): domain Eukaryota; kingdom Viridiplantae; phylum Streptophyta; class Magnoliopsida; order Solanales; family Solanaceae; genus Nicotiana; species Nicotiana rustica. The sequence continues at coordinate 121,753 of ML458969.1, read as the reverse complement.
TATTATAATACAAAAAAAAACCCTCCAATAAATAGCTAGATACAACAAGAAGGGAAAACAGAGATGATGCGGACGCTTAACAGCTACCTCTATATCCCGCAATCCGGCTCCGCACGGGAAAGATAACTCATGCTCGGTATCTGCACCTGAATCTGCACACAGGGGTGCATGGAGTAATGTGAGTACGCCAACTCAGTAGTAATTAAATTAAATCAAGTCTAAGTGGCAAGAAATCACATAGAAATCAATGTCATCAATTCACAATATGCACAATCTTTCTTTCCAATAGTATAAATATAGATATATGAAGTCATCATGCCTTAAAACCCACTTCAGAAAAGTCCTTTGAAGAATTCTTTCCTTTAACAACTTCAAACAGAAAGATATAGTATGAAAATGAAACTAATCATATAGAGCCTCCTCGGGCAAAACATATTTCATAAGTCTTGAGTGAAAGTAGTAAAAATCATAGGTAGCCCCTTGGGCAAAACATGTATCATAATCAGCCCCCTGGGCATGCATCAAAGTCACTCATAATCAGTCACTTAGCACCTCACAGTCACTCATAATAAGTCACTCAGCACCTCACAGTCACTCATCACTCGGCACTCGGCACTCGGTGCGCTCACTGGGAGTGTGTGCAGACTCCGGAGGGGCTCCTTCTGCCCAAGGGCTAATATCAAGCCACCTCGTGGGGTATCATATCCTCACAATCAGTCCCTTGGCCTCACTCAGCAGAACCACTCAAAAAGGCCCTCGGGAAAATCATTAAAACAGGGTACTCGACAAAAAAAAAATCATTTTTGAAAATCTCAAAGTAGTGTAAATCAGGCTGAGTTTCGAAAACAGTAAGCGCAATGTGACTGAGTGAAATCATCAGTAAATAGTGAGGAAAACAGTAGTAAAATGCACCCAAGGAGTCTAAACAGATCGGCACGAGGCCCCAAACACGGTTTATAGCCCTAATATTTCAACAATCTTTAGAACATAATTTAACATAAGGTTTTGAGTAGAATATCAAACTCATTAGTTGCCTGTAGAGAGGACCTAGTCCAATCCAAAAATCAGTGTGCACCACATACTCATCATCCGACATGTGAGCCATTCTAAAATCAGTGAGAAATATGTAGTCCGGGGATTCATACCCTCAAGACAAGATTTATAACCATTACTTACCTCTACCGGGACACAACACTAGTCTGCTATGCTCTTGCCCCTCAAATTGGCTCCCGATTGCTCAAAATCTAGCCAAAACCAGTTTAACATCATTAATATATGCTAAAGGAACACAACCCAATCGAAAACTATCAAATTGTACAAGAATCTCAAAATTCGGCAAAACTCGAGCCCCGGGCCCGTCTCAGAATTCGATAAATTTTGCATCACTAGAAACCTCGTCCTCCCACGTTTCTACACATACCAGAAATATCACAATCGGACCACAATTGCATACCCAAATTGCCAAAAGAATTTTCCAATCCTCCACCCATTCTTCCCATCCTTTACCTACTTTAATCCTTCAATTTACAAGCCTAATCTTAACAAAATAGCATAGAAACGACTTTAATAACTGAGGAACTTACCTCCACTGAAGAACCACGAATTTCCTCATCAATTTGCCTTCAAAAGACATCCAACCGCATACAAAAATGGTGGAATGAATAAAAGTTCACGGAGGCCCCTTTTTATACTCATCTGCCCAAAAATTACGCATCTGCGGACACTTAATCGCACCTGCAGACCCGCACCTGCGGTCCCAGGTGCGCACCTGCGCAATCCCACTAACAGGCCAATTATCGCGCCTGCGGGCACTTCTCCGCAGGTGCGGCCATCTCTTCGCACCTGCGGATTTACCCTTGCCTAGCCTCCTTCCGCACCTACGCATGACCTTTCGCACATGCGACATTTGACCTGCGGCTACCCTTCCGTAGGTGCGGCCAACACCAAAAACTTACACCAGCATCCATTTGCTGCAATTTTTCCAAGTTCAAAAATCCGCCAACCATCTGAAATAAATCCCGAGCCCCTCGAGGCCCCAACCAAACATACCAACACACCCCATACCATTAATCCAACTTATTCGATCCTTCGAAACACCAAAAACAACACGAAAACACCAAAATTACATCAAATTCAAGCCTATGAACTTTGAAACTTCAAAATTTCGCCAATTACGCCAAAACAAACCAAAACACCTCCGATTGGCTTGAAATTTTGCAGACAAATCCAAAATGACATTAGGAACCTCCTCCATCTTCCTGAATCCTATTCCGACCCCGATATCCTATTTTCCACTATCGACCGGAAATCGCCAAAAACTAATATTAGCCAATTCAAGCCTTATTCTACACCGGACACCAAAACTTCACTCCGAACATACTCCTAAGTCCCAAATCACCTAAAGAAGCTATCTGAGCCATAAAATCCGCATTCCGAGGTCGTTCACCAATAAGTCAACTCTCAGTTAACTTTCTCAACTTTTATGCTACTTTAGGAGATTAGATGACTCAATTCTCACTATGACCACTCCGGACCCAAACCAACTGACCCAACACAAGAAAAAGAACAGGCTAGCAATATATCAAAAATGCAAAAATAGGGAGAATGAGTTAAATCTCACGGAACGACCGGCCGGGTCGTTACATCCTCAGCCTCTTTAACAAACGTTCGTCCTCAAACGGGTCTAGAAACATATCTGGAGTCTCGAATAAGTGAGGATATCTTTCCCGCATCTCCAGCTCGGTCTCCTAGGCGGCATCCTCCACCGGTTGCCCTCTCTACTGAACTTTCACTAAAACTATATCATTAGACCTCAGCTTCCTGACCTGTCGACCCAAAATAGCCATTGACTCTACCTCATATGACATATCACCCTCGTGCTGAAGTCCAAAACATGTGACGAGTCACCAACATACTTCCGAAGCATCGAAACATGAAATAGCGGATTTATACTCGATATACTAGGAGGCATAGCAAGCCTATAAGCCACCTCCCAAACCCTCTGAAGCACCTCAAATGCCCCAATGAACCTGGGACTCAGCTTCCCCGTCTTCCCAAATCTCATAACACCCTTCATGGGCGACACCTTTTAACAACACCTTATCCCCAACCATGAAAGACACATCTCGGGACTTTCGGTCTGCATAACTCTTCTGCCTAGACTGCGCCGTGCGAAGCCCCTCTTGAATCACTTTTTCCTTGCCCAACGCATTCTGAACCAAGTCTATGCGTAATAGCCTAGTCTCGCCCGGCTCAAACTAACCAACCGGAGATCGGCACCTCCTACCTTATAAAGCCTCATACGGAGAAATGTAGATACTCGACTGATAGCTGTTATTATATGCAAACTCCGCTAGTGGCAGAAACTGGTCCCATGAACCACAAAAGTCAATAACACAAGCACGCAACATATCCTCCAAAATCTGAATGGTACGCTCCGACTGCCCGACGACCTGAGGATGAAACGTTGTGCTCAACTCAACCTAAGTACCTAACTCTCTCTGCACGGCTCTCCAAAATTAAGATGTGAACTGAGTACCTCTGTCGAAAATGATAGAAACTGTAACTCTATTACATCATAAAATCTCCCTGATATAAATCTAAGCTAACTTTTCCGAAGAATAAGTAGTACCAACAGGAATGAAGTTCGCGGACTTGGTCAGCCGATTCACAATAACCCATATAGCAACAAACCTCCTCGAAGCCCATGGGAGCCCAACTACAAAGTCCATGGTGATTCGCTCCCACTTCCACTCCGGAATATCCAATCTCTGAAGCAATCCACCTGGTCTCTAGTGCTCATACTTTACCTGATGACAATTGAGACACCAAGCCACAAACTCAGCAATATATTTCTTCATCCGCCTCCACCAATAATGCTGCCTCAAATCCTGATATATCTTTACGGCACCCGTATGGATGTAATACCGCGAACTATGGGCCTCAACTAGAATCATATCTCGAAGCCCATCTACATTGGGCACGCAAATACGACCTTGAATCCTCATGACCCCATCATAACCAATAACCATATCCCTGGCATCACCGCGACGGACCCTGTCCTGAAGAACAAGCAAAAGTGGATCATCATACTGGCGTGCTCTAATCTAATCGTAAAGAGAAGACCTGGAGGCTACACAAGAGCACACCCGCGGGGGTTTTGATAGATCCAATCTCACAAACCGACCCGGTAAGGCCTGAACATCAAAGGCTAATGGCCGCTTTGCTACTAGAAGGTAGGACAGACTCCCCAAACTCTCTGCTCTGCGACTCAGGGCATCGGCTACTACATTGGCCTTCCACGGATGATATACGATAGTGAGCTCATAATCCTTGAGACGCTCCAACCACCTCATCTGATGAAAATTCAAGTCCTTTTCCCTCAGCAAATGCTGCAAACTACGATGATCAGTGAAAATGTCAAACTGCAGTCCATACAAATAATGTCGCCAAATCTTCAAGGCATGATCGATAGTAGCTAACTCAAGATGGTGGACTGGATAATTCTTCTTGTGCACCTTCAATTGCTAGACACATAGGCAATCACCCTACCGTCCTGCATCAATACCGCTCCCAAACCAACTCTAGAAGCATCATAATAGACTGTGTAAGAACCCGAACCAGTAGGCAAAACTAGTACTGGAGTTGTGGTCAATACTGACTTGAGCTTCTGAAAGCTCTCCTCACGCTCATCAGACCATCTGAATGGAGCACCCTTCTGGGTCAATCTGGCCAAAGGCAAAGCAATACAAGAGAATCCCTCCACAAAGCGATGGTAATATCCTGCCAAACCAAGGAAACTCCTAATCTATGTAGCTGAGGACGGTCTGGGCCAACTCTGCACTGCCTCTATCTTCTTCGGATCAACCTAAATACCCTCAGTAGACACCACGTGCCCCAAGAAAGCTACCGAACCAAGCCAAAACATACACTTGGAGAATTTTTCATAAAGCTTCTCCTCCCTCAACCTCTACAACACAACTCTCAAATACTGAGCATGCTATTCCTGGCAACGAGAATAAACCAGGATGTCATCAATGAACACAATGACGAACGAATCAAAGTAAGGCTGAAACATGTTATTCATCAACTGCATTAACGCCGCTGGGGCACTGGTCACCCCAAATGACATAACCAAGAACTAATGACCATATCTGGTTCTGAAACCAGTCTTCGGAATGTCAGAATCCCAAATCATCAACTGAAGATACCCAGATCTCAAGTAAATCTTGGAAAACACTCTGGCTCCCTGAAGCTGGTCAAACAAATCATCAATAAGGGGCAAGGGATACCGATTCTTCACTGTAACCCTGTTCAGACGCGGATAATCAATACACATACGCATGGACCCATCTTTTTTCTTCACAAACAACACTGGTGCACCCCAAGGTGACACACTAGGCCGAATGAACCCCTTATCCAGGAGCTCCTGAAGCTTCTCCTTCAATTCCTTTAGCTCCGCTGGTGCCATACGATAAGGTTGAATATAAATAGGCTGGGTTCCTGACACCAAGTCAATACCAAAAGCAATATCCCTGTCAGGTGGCATGCCTAGCTGGTTTGCAGGAAACACATCCAGAAAGTCACGGACCACATGAACTGAATCAATAGCGGGAGTCTAACCACTGACATCCCTTACAAAGGCCAATAAGATAAACACCCTTCATCAACAATGCGCTAAGCCTTCAGGTAGGAAATCATCCTGCTAGGAATACACTCATAGGAACCTCTCTACTCAACCCTCGGACACCCTGGCATGGCTAAGGTCATGGTCTTAGCGTGACAATCAAGAACAACATGACAAGGAGATAACCAATCCATGCCCAATATCACATCAAAATCGACCATGCTGAGTAACAGAAGGTCCACTCGAGTCTCCAGACCCCCAATAGACATCATGCACGATCGATACGCATGGTTAACAACAACAGTAACGCCCACCGAAGTCGACACATGAACAAAGGTGACTAGAGACTCACGGGGCACATCTAGCAAATGAGCAAAATATGAAGAAACATAGGAATATGTAGAAGCAGGGTCAAATAAAGCGAAGGCATCTCGGAAACAGACTAAGACAATACCTGCGATCACGACATCTGAGGCCATATCATCTGGCTTGGATGGAAATGCATACATGGAAGCCTGACTTCCCCCTGCTCGACCTCCCCCTCTAAAGTGGCCTCTGGCGGACTGACTACCACCCCTGGCTGCTTGGGCGGGTGGTGAAGTGACTGGAGCTGAAGTCGAGGGCTGGCCCCTCTGCTGAGAAGATCCATCGGAACAGCGGGGACACTGCCTCCACCCGTGCTCGAACTCTCCACACTCAAAGAAACTCCCCGGAGTTGGAGGCGGGGACTGATAGAAACCCCAGCACCCGAACGACCACTAGAAGACTCATGCATAGAAGAACTGTGAACTGGGGTGCTCGAGCTGCACTCTGAGTTGGGAGGGCACCAAATAAATTACGACCTGACTGATAACCACGGGGCCCATGCCCCGAAGATACACCACTATATGATGGGCGGCCTGTCTTAGTAGGCCTGAATGAACGGCCTCTACCCTGCGGAAACTGCCCCCTGAAGGGAGCACCACTAGAACTGCCCGAACCACGCGACCTCCCTCTCCTTCCGCTCCTGGCGGCGAATGGACTCGATATCTCGAGCTATGTAAATAACTTGCTCGAATTAAGCACCCGATACTCTCTCCCGAGTCATAAATAGTCAGATATGATAAGAAAGACTATCTACAAACCTCTTCGCCCTCTCCTTATCAGTAGGGACAATCTAAGAAGCATGCCTAGCCAACTCGGAAAACCTCATCTCGTACTAAGTAACTGATAACTCTCCCTGGTGCAGCTGCTCAAACTTCCTCCGCCGCTCTTCTCTATGGGACTGAGGAACATACTTCTCCAAAATGATCATGGAGAACTGCTGCTAGGTAGGAGGTGCTGAACACGCCTCTCTAATGACTCCCACCAAGTAAAGGCAGCACCCGCAAACTGAAATGTAACAAATGAGACCCCACTGGTCTCCATAATACCCGCAATACGTAGTATCCTCTAGCACTTATCTAGAAACCCCTGGGCATCCTCGCCCTCTATACCGCTGAAATTTGTAGGCTGAAGTCTGCTGAACCTCTCCAACCTGTGTTGCTCGTCGTCAGGCATAACAGGGACCACATAATCCTAGACCGGAGCAACTAACTTAGCTGGGGTTTGCCCCGGTGCCTGAATACCCCGTGCAGCCTGCTCAGGTGCCCGGGCAGCTGGAGTATGATTGCCTCCCTCGGCCTGAGCTGTAGTGGAAGTAGAAGACATGGCGACTACCTGAGCCAAACTGGTGCACACTGTCAATATCTGAGACAGGGTCTCCTAAACACCCGAAATAACCATAGGCACTGTCGGTGCCTGAACCTGTCCCGCTGGAACACCATCGACGGGAACCTGATCCTGATCGATAGGGGGATCGTGTGGTACTGCCCCGGCTGCTGCGCGGGCTGGCCCCCTACCAGTCGTTTGTCTAGCTAGTGACTGGTCACTCTGATCGGTATTGCGTGTCCTCACCATCTATGAGAGAATGGAACAATGTAAGTTCATATTTCAAGAATCAATAGATTAGCACGATAGTTCAAGAAAGATAGAAATGTTTCCTAAAAGTTTGGCAGCCTCTCGAAGATAACTACAGACGTCTCCGAACCAATCCGCAAGACTCTACTAAACCTGCTCAGGACAGTTGACTCCTGTGTAACTTAGGCTCTGATACCAAAGTGTCACGACCCCAAATACTAAACCAACCATGATGGCGCCTATCGTAGAACTAGGCTAGCCAATAATCACATGTTCACAAATTCTTTCAAAATCCCAATCAAATTTCAAGAATTTCATAAAATATACAGAGTTTACTAAATACATTAGGCCAAATAACAGTGCCACCAACCCCAAAACCCGGAGCCAGCATGTCATGAGCATCTAAGAAAATAAGCCAAAGTATACTATTATAATACAAAAAAACCTCCGAATAAATAGATATATACAACAAGATGAGAAAACAGAGATGTTGCGGATGTTGAACAGCTACCTCTATATCATGCAATCCGGCTCCGCACGGGAAAGATAGCTAATGCTCGGTATCTGTACCTGAATCTGCACACAGGGGTACATGGAGTAATGTGAGTACGCCAACTTAGTATAAATGAAAATAAATCAAGTCTAAGTGGCAAGAAATCACATAGAAATCAATTTCATCAATTCACAATATCAACAACCCTTCTTTCCAATAGTATAAATATAGATATATGAAGTCATCATGCCTTAAAACCCACTTCAGAAAAGTCCTTTGAAAAATCCTTATTTTTAACAACTTCAAACCGAAAGATTTAGTATGAAAATGAAATGAATCATATAGAGGCCCCTCGGGCAAAACATATTTCATAAGTCCAGAGTGACAGTAGTAATAATCATAGGTAGCCCCTTGGGCAAAACATGTATCATAATCATCCCCTCGGGCATGCCTCGCAGTCATCATAAACAGTCACTCAACACCTCAGTCACTCAGCACCTCACAATCACTCATTGCTCCCAATCACTCATCACTCGGCACTCGGTGCGCTCACTGGGGGTGTGTGCAGACACCGTAGGGGCTCATTCAACCCAAGTGCTAATACCAAGCCACCTCGTGGAATATCATATCCAAACAATCAAGCCCTCGGCCTCACTCAGCTGAACCACTCAAAAAGCCCCCCGGGCAAATCAGTAAAACAGGGTACTCGACCCAAAACATTATTTTTTTAAAATCTCAAAGTAGTGTAAATCAGGCTGAGTTTCAAAAATAGTAAGTGTGGCTGCGTGAAATCATCAGTAAGTAGTGAGGAAAAAAATAGTAAAAATCCCCAAGGGGTCTAAATAGATCGGCACGAGGCCCCAAACACGACTTATAGCCCAAATATTTGAACAATCTTTAGAACATAATTTAACCTAAGGTTTTGAGTAGAATATGCAACTCATTAGTCGCCTGCAGAGAGGACCTAGTCCAATCAAAAAATCAGTGTGCGCCACATACTCGTCATTCGACATGTGCACCATTCTAAAATCAGTGACAAATATGTAGTCCGGGGATTCATACCCTCAAGACAAGATTTATAACCATTACTTACCTCTACCGGCCACAACACTAGTCCGCTATGCTCTTGCCCCTCAAATTGGCTCTCGATTGCTCCGAATCTAGCCAAAACCTGTTTAACATAATTAATATATGCTAAAGGAACAAAACCCAATCGAAAATTATCATATTATACAACAATCTCGAAATTCGGCCAAACCCGAGCCCCAAGCCCATGTCTCGGAATTCGATAAATTTTACATCACAAGAAACCTCGTCCTCCCACGATTCTACACATACAAAAAACATCACAATCGGACCACAATTGACTACCCAAATTTCCAAAACAATTTTCCAATCCTCCACCCATTCTTCCCATCCTTTATCTACTTTAACCCTTCAATTCGCAAGCCTAATCCGAACAAAATAGCATAGAAATGACTTTAATAACCCGGGAACTTACCTCCACTGAAGAACCACAAATTTCCTCTTCAAATTGCCTTCAAAAGATCTCCAACCGCATGCATAAATGGTGGAATGAATAAAATTTCACGGAGGCCCCTTTTTATACTGTTCTGCCAAGAAATTCCCCACATGCCGACACTTAATCGCACCCGCGGGCCCAGGTGCGCACCTGCGCAATCCCACTAATGGGCCAATTGTCGCAACTACGGCAACTCCTCTGCCTAGCCCCTTCCATACTTGCGCATGACCTTTCTCACATGCGACATCGCACCTGCGGCTACCCTTCCGCAGGTGCGGCCAACACAAGAAACATACACCAACAGCCATTTGCTACAATTTTTCCATGTTTAAAACTCCGCCAACCATCCGAAATCAATCCCGAGCCCCCCGGGTCCCAAACCAAACATATCAACCCACCCATAGCATTACTCATACTTAGCCAAGCCTTCGAAACACCAAAAACAACACGAAAACACCAAAATTACATCAAATTCAAGCTTATGAACTTTGAATTTTTCAAATTTTTCCAACTACGCCGAAACAAATCAAAACACCTTCGATTGACATAAAATTTTGCAGACATATCCAAAATGACATTAGGAACCTACTCCAACTTCCAGAATCTCGTTCCGGACCCGAAAGCATATTTTCCAGTGCCGACCGGAAATCGCCAAAAACTAACTTTCGCCAATGCAAGCCTAATTCTACACCGAACATTAAAACTTTATTCTGAACATACTCCTAAGTCCCAAATAACCTAACGAAGCTATCCGAGCCATAAAATCCGCATTCTGAGGTCGTTCACAAATAAGTCAACTCTCAGTTGACTTTCTCCACTTTTAGGCTACTTTTGCAGACTAAATGCCTCAATTCTCACCATGACCACTCCGGACCCAAACCAACTGACCTAACACAAAAAAAAAAACAGGCTAGCAATATATGACAAATGCAGAAATGGAGAAAACGAGTTAAATATCACGGAACAACCGGCCGGGTCATTACATAATACATAAACATTACTCATATGTATATTAAATCAAAGATTTAGTACCAATAATATGTGCAAATCAGGGATATGAAAGAATGCTAGTGCCGAAGTCAAGTGACTCACCAATTAAGCAAAGAAAATGCAGAGAAGAAGTATAGAAATATCTCAAAATCAAGTGGCCTTGGCTTCCAGCTAGCCAAAGACAGGATATAGAGTAACTTTAGATCTAGTGAGGTGTAATATATTCAGAAAAAATTGAAGTTCCTTTTAAAGAGAATGGGGAAGAATATATATAGTGATAGAAATCAGCATATAAATATGAAAAAAAATCAGTAACATGCACGGAAATATTTGCAGAATCAGTAATAGGCAATTTAGGGCATAAATTAAGGGATTCACAGACTTAAGGAAGTAACTAAAAATTATTTAAGACAGAAACACATAACACTAATAATAAAATTGTTCAGAATATTAGGGCAGATCAAACTAGGGAAACATAAAATTATTCAGAATATTGGGCAAGTATTAGAGGAAACACAACTAATACCCAAACAAAGAAATTATTCGGAATATTTAAACAAAATATTGAAGCAAAGGTCAGGGAAAATATAAAGAGAGAAGGTAATCAAAAACCAAAATGAAAGATTCACTATAATCAGTATGAAAAGGAAAAGAAAGTTCAAACCCTAATTTTTTAAGGGAAGTATGAAATCAGTAAAAAGAAAAATACAAAATAAAATAAGGAAAAAATCACATGAGATTAGATGAATAGAAGCGGAATAGTGTTAAAAATAAGAAAATCGGACCTATTTAGGGACGATTGAAAGGGTTTGAAAACCCTTATTTTGGGTAAGTAAGAACCAAAGAAGATATGAACATGCTCGTTACTCACAAAGGCTCAGAGATGAATATAGACGGAATAGCCACATAAATTAGAGAGTTGAACCAATTTGGTTTGATTTTGGTATGGTATTCTTGCCATGTTAGGCAAGCAACTCAATATGATCATAGACGAGTAGCTAGTGATGAGGATAGGCGAATAAGGTAAGGGAATCCATGGTGAATTCTGATTTGGTATCGGATTTGGGGCAATTTAATAGAACGACGACTAGGGTTTCACTAAAGAAGAAGGGGGTTAAGAGAATATGAGGGCCGAGGGTTGAGTAAAATGGTTAGGGTTTGGTTAAATAAAAAAGAGAGAATTGATGTCGGACGTTGATATTGAAAGATCAACGGCTGGGATTTAAAAGTGATCGGGGTGGGTTAAAATAGACAGGTACCGACCGGTGGTGGGGATTGGGTTAATTTATTTAGGCCGGAGGGTTATTAGGCTGGCGTATGGGGTACTAGGCTGGGCATTGAGTCCGAAATTGATTAGGAATTTAGGATACTTTTTAAATACCCCATTTTAATCAAATAAATAATTTATAAAAAGTAATAAATGAATAATTCTTGCATGAAAATGATTAAAAATAATTATTTAACATTATAAAAAATGTAAAAGTTAATTTTGCATAAAATAATGGAGGTACGCATGCATATAGGCTATTATTGAAAAAATATGCAATTTAGCAAGAAATGCAATTGCAATTATAAAAGAATGTACCAAAAATATTTAAAACCTCATATTGAAAAATTTAGATGATTAAATCATCTAAATTGATTTAAAGCCTTTAAATATTATGAAAAATTATGAAAAATACTTGTGTATGCTTGTAAATGGAATGATGATGCATATGCACTATTTTGAAAGTATATATATATATATATATATATATATATATATATATATATATATTTTTTGAAAAATATGAGGGAAAAATTAGGTATCAACAACTGCCCTTCTTTACACGGGAAGCATGAAAGAGTTATTGGGTAAATAAATGATGACCTATTTTCACCGAATAGAGTGTTTTGAAAAATATAGACTAGACCCTGGTTTTTGAGTTGCCAACATATCCCTGGTTTTACAGGATTCAGGCCATATGTAGTTCTGGATCCAACGGTGGAACAAACCAATGGAGTTATTGTAAGAACGGACACGATATTTTTGATAGGACAATATCGGGATTGGGAATGGATGTATCGAAGAATGGGTGTGGACATTTGAACGGTTATCAGACGGGCATGGATAACGGAAGTTGCTCCCGTTAGGAGAATGGTTACTTCCTCGACCTCCTGCAAATTCAAAATATGATGCATGCATATAGATTGTTGCATGAATTTAAACATGATGCAAATTGTCTCTAGACCATAAAAGTTGTCTTTGGACGGTGAGGGTGATGTCCTTAGAACATGGCTTCCGTTTCCCTGAACTGTGAGATAGGGGGTCACAAGCGATGAAATGATGTTCTCGGGCTATGAAGATAGTGGCTCTGAACCATGATGCCTTTGAATAATGATGTACAACATTAACGATGCTTGAGATGAAACAAGACATAGCTTAGTCTTGTGAGGAACTAGGGACAGAGCTTAGCCTTGAGAAAGAGAATAATGCAAGGTTTTGAACAGTGCAACATTTATGGTTATGTAAGGAGAGACAATGCTTAGTCTCCTGCAGAGGGGATGCATAGCTTAGTCTTATGCAGTTGAGGAGGCATGGCTTAGCCTCATGCAAGATTGGAGACAATGCTTAGTCTCTCGCAATGAGAAGGCAATGCTTAACTATGTGTAATGGAGGAGGAAGGTCTTAGGCTCATGCAAGATTTGAGGCAGTCCTTAGTCTCATGCAATGGGAAGGCATAGCTTAGCCGTATGCAATTAAGGAGGCAGGGCTTAGCCAGATACAAGATTTGTGACAGTGCTTAGCATGCAATGGGAAGGTAGAGCTTAGCCGTATGCAAATAAGGAGGCAGGGCCTAGCCTCATGCAATATTTGAGACAGTGCTTAGTCTCATGCGATGAGAAGGTAGAGCATAGCCTTATGCCACTAAGGAGGCAGGGCTTAGCCTCATGGAAGATTTGAGACAGTGATTAGTCTTATGCAATGAGAAGGCAGAGCTTAAACTTATGCAATTAAGGAGGCAGGTCTAAGCCTCAGGAAATATTTGAGACAATGCTTAGTCTCATGCGATGTGAAGGTAGAGCTTAGCCTTATGCAGTTGAGGAGGCAGGGCTTAGCCACATGCAAGATTTGAGACGATGCCTAGTCTCATGTAATGAATATATGATATGTGATAGTGGAGTATTTCTTAGCTGGAGATGAGTTTGGTATCTTTGTTGTTATGAAGACATCGATTCTAAGAAAAATTGTAGGCTATTTCTTGTTCCTGCATCCAAAGAAAAATTGAGTTTGGAAGCTATTTCTTGTTCCTGCATCCAAAGAAAAATTGTATGTTTTGTGGATAAGGTTGGTTAGTGCCTTCTCCTCCTTGCTTTGCTCTGCTCCGCATTGAAATCCTGCTCGAGTTACCATGGTAGCATCTGGCTAAAAATAAAGTTTTCGAAAAATATGCATGAATAGTTATTCAAAACCTAGTAATATGCAATTTTAAATCAATTAGATGAACCGGAAATTGTGACACTATCAGAGACATTGCGGCCTTTTTGCCATAGAATTTTTAGGGTCCATGTAAAAATTCTGCCCCAGTTATCTAGACGAATTTCTGGTTGTTCCGTGTACGGTGCCGTTGGCTTAGCTTGGTATAGAATTTCGAGGGTCGTCCTCAAAATTGTGCCCCAATTTCTGATTGTGGGGAAAATTATAATTTTATTTAATTGTGACAGAACCCACAGGGCTTCCTACGTATCCCCAGCTCTGAGAACCTTAGCTTTGATTTGCTTGGTGACTTCTTCTTTAATTTTCAGACTCATATTCTGCTTGAACTTTCCGAGCTTCTACTTTACTGGAAGACACATAATATTGGTGGGTAGCTTATGAGCCACTATGGATGTGCTCAATCCGGTCATATCGTCATACGACCGTGTGAAAATGTCTTCGTACTCTTTCAGAAAATGAGTTTACTCTTCCTTCTCTGATGGTGACAAGTGAATGCATATGCGAGTTTCTTTGACTATTTCATAATCTCCCAAGTTGACTATCTCAGTTTCGTCTAGATTGGACATAGGCTTATTCTTAAAATTCTCAACTTCTCTGCCAATTTCCTCAGTTATTACATCCTCTTCTTCTATCACTTCCGAGTCACTATCCTTATGTTGCGTTGTCTCATTACATGTCACAGTCGTCGGTTCATCAAGGTAAGAAATAGTAATGTTGTAGAAACAAAGATATAGAAGATAGTAATAAATAATAAACATCAAGCCATTAATAAATATTAAAATATTAAACAAAGCGGTTTTAATGACTCAAACAATGTTTTCCAGAATAAAATACTGAAAATGTTATAAACCAAAATGCTCAAGAAGAGTTTTTTTCAAAATAAATTATGCTAGCAACAAGGCTACCCCGGGACTCGGCGAGCCCTTGATGGTGTGGCTTTCCAGTTTCTAAAGACGGCTCCCTTCTCCACTGTCTTGATAAAGAGGCCTTCCTCCTCCTCCTTCTCAACTATTACACAGTAATCCGTGTCTTCCTATTATAGAAATAAATTCCTCAAACCAGCTATCACTTCGTCCTCCTCGGATCCCCACATCATATCAGCTTGATGGTTCCTGCCTGTATTTCATGTAATCCTTTTCCTAATCTCTTTAAAGTTCTAAACGGATAAATGTTGAGACTGGAACCTCCATCTATCAAAACCCTATCATTAAATTTATCTTCCCTTTGTACCATGATATGGAGCGCCTTGTTGTGGCTTAGTCCTTCCGGTGGCAATTCGTCTTCATGGAAAGTGATCTTATGGCTCTCCAGTACTTTCCCTACCATGTTAATCATTTCTCCACTGGTGATATTGTTTGCCACGTAAGCTTCGTTCAATGCCCTCATCAAGGCATTCCTATGTGCTTCAAAATTATGCAGTAATGATATAATGGATATCTGAGCAGGGGTTTTGTTCAGATCGTCCACAATAGAGTATTCTCTCACTTGTATCTTTCTCCAAATATCATCCGGGCCAGTTTCAATGATAGGCTGCTTGGAGGCAGCGTCTTTTCTTTTCCCCCTATGTTCTCAAGTGTGTAGACTCTACCAGTCCTGGTTATCCCTTGTGCTGTACTAACTTTTTCCATTTCTGCTTTTCCTTCCTCCTAGCTTCTACAACACAGTACCATGGTATGATTATGGAATTAAAGGATGGTGCGGGTTTAACCGTCATAGTGAAGGGTGTGGTCACTTCTACTTTAAACGGAGCAGGTGCAACATCAGGTGTTGTTACTTCCACCTCTAATGCAGTTGGTGCAGCTATTTCAACTTCGGCTGGCGGCTGTATCTGTACCACAATAGGAGTGAGAGTGACATCAGGTTTCATAGGGTCATCCTATTCTCGAATAAGCCAGATTGACCCTTTCGGGTCCCATTCTTCATCAGTATCTATCGCATTCACTCCCTCGCCCATGTGATCCGGGAGAGGATTGTTGCGGGCGTTAGCTGCAGCCTCATTTGCTTGTATAACCTTGGTATCAATTAGCATCTGGGTGTTGTGTTTCATAGTGCAACATTCATAAATGGTATCACCATTCATGCCGGAGTGGTAGGCACATATTTTATTTAGAATTAACCCATTGAAATGAGCTTTCCATGGAAACAACGGGAATAAGAGTGACATAACCAGCAGCTTTCAGTCTTTCATATAATTGATCGATAGGTTCAACAGTGAGGGTATATTGTCTGGGCGGCCTGCAGTTAAAGTTTGGCCTGGGTTTCTAATAGTTTTGGCGGGCTGGGGGTGAGTGGTAATATGATGGCTGCGTGTTGTAAGTATGGTAGGAGTTGGCAAGTTGTGGATTTCTGGGAGATGAATGCTGATATGTTGGTGGAGGTGTTTGGTACGTAAGAGGAGATTTTGGACCTTGGGCTACCATCATTTCCCCTACTTCCTTCTTTTTGGATATACCCCTTGACTGCAAGGCTTTGTTCGTAGTGTAGAGTGCCTCGAAATTAGTTACCACTCCGCTCTTAATTCCTTCTTTAATTCTTTCCCCCAATTTGATGATGTCGTTGAATTTGTAATTTTCAATAACCATTAACCTTCCGTAGTGTTGTGGATCCTGGGCCCGGACAAAAAAGTTTTTCATCTGCTCTTATTCCAATGCCGGCCTCACTTTTGCAGCTTCCGACCTCCATCGAGTAGCATACTCACGGAAAGTCTCTGTTGGCTTATTCTTGAGATTCTAGATATAGAAGACATCTGGTGCATTCTCTGTATTATACCTGAACCGATGCCATGAACCCACTTCTTTGGATCTTGACAGATATACCAATATAGGGCATCTTTAGTGATGCTCCTCATGAACAACTTCATACAAATTCGTTCATCCTTTCTAACTCTTACGAGCTTGTCACAGTACGTCCTTAGATGCACCTTTGGCTCACCTGTTCCGACAAACATCTCGAACTTGGGAGGTTTGTAACCCTTTAACAGTTCTACGTCCGGTTGAATACACAAATATTCATAGTTTAAACCCTCAATGCCTTTACCCCCTTCGATGTCTTTTACTCGACTTGTGAGCTTCTTAAGTTCCTTTTCCATATTCTTAATGAGCAAGTCCTTCTCGGTGGATTCTGGTTTGTATGAGGTTTGTTGTACAGGGTGAGGTAGAGTTTTTACGTATATGGGGTTGTTTTGATGGGTACCGGGGATTTTGGTATTGTGGTGATCATTGGTTAAGTTATGTGGATTGGGGTGGGTTGTGATGTAGTTAATGGGTACTGAGTTGGATGATATTGGTGCTGAGGAGGAGTTGGTACTAGTGGAGGATTATGATTTTGGGGAGTCATGGCGTATTGGTGAGGTGTGAGAGGATTTTGTGGATGCGGGTTTGGTGTGTTTTGAGGAGGTTCTGGGTTTTGGGTGTTCTGTTGGTTGATATATGGGACGTTTACGGTGAGGGAAAGGTTTGCTAAGTTGTGGACCTGCTCAAGTTTCCTTTGTAACTCTAGTATTTTCTACTCCAACCGTAGAACCAAACCATTCTGTGTCGGAGTACTCCGACCATATGAAGTTTCAACATTTTCTGCATGCGTAGTGTTGTCTTTCCTGATACCACTTATGTCATCCATCCTAGCTTTTCCCACAAATTTAGGATCACTTGGAGGAGGAGGAGGTGGAGGACCTCTGGATCTGGTATTGTATACTGATGATGTTAGTATGCACGAACCAATCTTAGGGGATGTGAATAATCAAAACAAATAAAAGAAAAAAACGTTAACAAGTTAGTATGGAGTTTTGAAAGGCTATTTTCAATATTTAAACACGTATTGCGGAATTATAAATTCACGTCCTAACTTGGAGACCTCATTATGCCCGAGGTAGGCCTAGCGACATGTAGATTTGGAGAAACTTAATGCCGATAATTGCATCATTCCATTAATGTGATAAATGGACCAAAACCCTATTAAAACAACACTAATCATAAAGAGTTGCTAGTGGAATTTTCCCTATTACAATGAAATTCTAAAACTACTCTAGAAAAAAAAGTAAACATCAATTCTAATCTACTTGGTCCTAGAGGGACCTTCTCCAAGCCGAGCCTTCTTAGCCCTATCGATCATATTCCCAGGCCGCGCATGTCCAGCAGCAGATACGCCCTTGCTAGATGTCCTCCTTCATTACCCTTTACATTCTAACAATCCACGATAATTCTCCTCATTTTCCCTTCAAGCTCTATCAGACCTTGCTCTAAATACTCAAACCTTTGTGTTGATTTTGTGGTTATTCCTCTCCATTCATTGATTGATTCCATGTCTACTTTGTGTTGTTCCAAATGTCTTGCCTCAGAATCAAAGATTATTTTGGCGTAACTTGCAGTATTTTACTTGTGCTCCGACAGCGTCGTCTATGACCCTGTTTCCTCGATCAATCCCTGGCTTGACTTCTCCTGTTATGTCATCATCCAACAATGACAGGTAGAAATACACATGCCCAGCATGATATCTATCTGGCTCGATGGTGTCATTTTTCACAATGATCTTGAGATGTCACACGTGTTGTGCCTCACACTTGAATGGAATGGAATCACCATGGAAGTCTGCTTTGTAGTGAACCATCTTAGAAACTCATGGTATGAGGTGTTTCCTCCCAGCCTGTCTCATGACCCTGATAGGAGAATAAGGATAGATACCCCTCAACCCGGTCAGCACTAAGTGAGGAATATATCTTGACCTAATGATAAACTTTCTAGTAGGGAACCACTCGAACATCCAATGGACTTTGTCATTAGTCAAATTGCTAAAGAAGTGTACCCAATCCACAGGGTTTCTGGTTGTGCAAACCTGTCTGGGATGAAAGTCATTCTTTTTGGATGGTGAAAATCTATGTGGTTATTCCATGGTCGTCACGGAAATTCTTTACGGTGATGTCCTCTTTGAAGATGTTCCAATAACCATATTTGCAGTAAGATACTACAACCCTCAAAATGCCTAAATCCTTTCTTGCAAAGGTCCAAAGCTCAGTATATCTCTGCCACAATCATTGGGACAATAATGTAAGTCTGTTTATCAATTCCTTCCATTAAGGTCTTGGTAACCATAGTTAAATGAGTGTGGATGTAGTCTTTTTGTATTGGGAATACCAGCATCCCCAGAAAACAGACGATGAACACTGAAACCCGACGATGAATCCAACCAGAGAAGTGATGGCAAACTCGTCATTATAGATTCGGTAGGACGTGCTGTGCCCGTAACGCTCGTAAAGGAGGTCAAAAGGTATATAAGACTTCTTCATGTAAACTAGCTGATAATTTTTTGTAAAACCCGTTATTTTAAGAAACCCTCAAGAAGTACGATCTTCTGGTACCAGCAGACCAGGGTTATCCTAAGGGAGCCCAGCAAAGCCTCTTATTTCCTCAAGAAGGGAAGTCATCTCTATATTACCAAAACGGAAAACAACCTTCTTTAAATTCAAGAACACAATAGTGGCTTCAATCAGTACGTTGTTTGGTTGGATGTCCAATAAAGAAGGTAAATTTTTAGGACTCTTTTTAAATGGTTTTTGTCGCTTGGAGAGAGATTTTCCCACCAATCTAGCAACAAAGGTGAGATACTTCGGACCATGCCTTACGTGGGGACTTCGTGCCTCATTTCTGCAAAATGAGTAAAGTTAGCCCTCCCCCCCTCCGGATTTGACTATTTACACATTAACGATTAGCATGTCGGCAAGTTTTCTCCAAATAATGCACATATCATGATTGTTCCCGTTGGGAGTATGGAGTATGGAAGTCCTGATGAGTTTTGGACAAAGCTTGTCTTAGAGAGTTATTACGTGAACAACGCTCTAACCCATGACAGGTTTGGATATGATGCATGCACAGTTATCATCAGAGTAGGGGTTTCTATAATAGTCTAAAACGGGTCCCTCAAGTGGACAACTTGAGAGGGAATGGCATGGAATCTTCGATTGCACCGCTGATTGACTAGTTTTACCGCAAATAAGCCTTTCCAAATTTAAAAGGGTAATATAGGAAGACCGCATACACTCATCAAGTACCCCTATGGTATTAATTATGCACGTGTGGAATATGATGCAGAGCATGAAATTATGCAAAGATAACACATTGTCAAGTATTTTGCGAGATGAAACAAATAAATGCAGTACAATTAAATGTAAAGACAAAAAAAAAAAAGAAAAACAGGGAAGAAGTTAGTTCGTATAATGGAAAAAAATATAATAAATCAAATAAAAGGGTAGGGATTATGAACGACATGATATAACGAAATTTTAAATGTTGGAGGCAGCGAACATGATTAGGAAATAACGGGGGGCATCCATATTGTAACTAGATTAAGCGAAGAGTAGAACCTAAGTTGATATAAAGGGGAAATAGGGAAGAGGGTGTGCATGTAGCAATAAAGGTGAAAATGGGAGTGGGAGGTTCAAGTACCAACAAAAAAATAAATACACACTTATCGAGAGAGACTAATTCACATAGACCAAGTTCATTATGGTAAGAGCCTAAAGATACACCCAGTAGAGTCGCCATGCTGTCGCGCCCTTTTTTATCGTGAAATCGGGTTTCGAAACGTGACAAATCTTTTAAGGAAGGGTACTAAAAGAGAGAGTCGACACCTAACTGATCAAGGTGCGTTAGGGAACCTATTTGCAAATAAATCTAGATTAACCAGTTGCATCACCAAAGATAGGGTAAGGGCTCAAATTACCTTGAGGAGAAGGTGTTAGGCACTCCTCGAGGTACACAACGGTGGGTCCCGGCCGAAATCGAATTATATGAATTAGTCTAATAGAAGGGAAACAATTTGGGCAAATAAAGGAATGACTGTAAACAGAAGTGGGGGTCCTAAGTTCTTTACCCTAAGGGATCACCCCGTGCAACATAAATAATATTTCGTAAGTCCCTCAAGATGGGGTGTTACTCATATTAGTCCGCGGGCGCAAACTATCATCTCCTACTACCCGATTACTATCTTTAAGTTGTTTACCTAAAGGGATCTAGTCAATTATAAGTTGTACTCTATGTGTGCACTACCCGTCCCATGCCCATGGTCCAGGATTAATTTAGACCTCTATTTCGGAGTGGTTCTAGACCTTAACTTAGGCAGCTCAAAAGGGAAAATACTAAGCAACATACAGAAAAATTTAGGACTTTCACATATAAGAAAGTAAGGTCTCAAGTTAGCCTCCACATTTAGACAACAAATGTACGTCAAACTGATTAGCATTGACATATTTTAATTAATCAAAGTTGTAGAATCCTATACGCATGATTTCTATGTGATATGGAATGAATGAGCAGGAAGTTATACACAAAGCCATTTCCTTGATACAATTACCAAAACCTACATTATTTTCCTATTGATTTTAGCGTAATGATATTAAACCTACTAGCATGATGTCCAGATGTTTTACGCGATAAAAAGTAGTGGCAATCACAGAATCATATTCAGAATCACTTGTTTTGTTCCTATAAGCATATTTTCTAGTGAGAATAATAGCATAATGTTTGAAAACTAAACGGGAAAAAATGATAATTAAACAGATTCAGACCTATAAGCATGCTTTCTACAATTAATCCGATTTTAGATCCTATAGACACGATTTATATAATTTGTGAATAGAACAACTGTAAACATGATTTTCGCACGCACATTGAATCACATTATTTCCTACAAGCATGGTTTCTAACAAGCAGAAATAAGACACAATGGAACCAAGTATTGAACCTATATGAATTATTGCTAACATATGATGACTGAACATAACAAAGTACCTATAGACATGATTTCTAACACACAACATATAATAACACATTATCGAACCTATAGGCAGGATTTATACCCAACTTGTTGCAAGTATAAGACAAAAATCATCTTCCCAATTTCCCTAATACCCCAAAATGTTATTACAATAATTATTACAGACCCAGAACGAATCTTATAAATTACAGAATAAACATAGCTATAGGGAGCCTACAACATGCCTAAATGCACCTGGACGGGCTAGGCTTTCATTCTCACAATTTACAATAGGTCATAGATACAAAACATCAAATAGTTGAGTGATTCAATCGGTGAGCATATAACAAGGCTGAGCATACATAACCAAGGCCCTAGTGTGTCAGAGTTCCCAAGGGCTTCGAGAACCCAGGGCAGTGCTCACACTAGAATAGTTCACCAAGATAGTTCAGAGGAGGGATTAGGGACCTAATCCTAGTGTGTCAGATTTCACAAGGGTCTCTAATGAACCCCGAGCAGTGCTCACACCAGGAGGTCCAAAGGACAGAATTTAGACAACATTGGTTAAGAGTAGGATTCAAAGAGTTTGAGTGACAGAAGAGAAAGACCAAAATTGATAAAACATGAGTTGATTTAAACAAACATAACCAAAATGTGTCAAAAATATACACTCAAATGTATCACAGAACTCAACCAAGAACTAGTTTAATGAAGATGATAAATAGGTTTCATACTCAACACATTAGCAGACACATAGTAAAACAGTTGGCAATGAGCATGTTTGCAAGTATGGCAAAGTCATAGGTGCAAAGTGAGTTAAAGCATGCTGATTCATGTTATGTACCTAACCTAATATTATTATCAAGAAATCAGAACAATATTATTGAAAGGGTGAGGGCATCGTATTATCAGGGGTGAACTTGTAATCATAAATTAAGACAGCAGTAGCAGATAACATTGTTGTATTGGTCTAAATAAAGGGAGTCCAACTATATCAAATGTTTATTCTAAAGTAGCAACTAAAGCATGATGAGACAGTCAAACATAAAAGGGGTGTGGGGATTGATTGACCATAATAGCAAAGAGGAAAACTATAACTAGTACAAGAATCATAGACGTAAGGCATTCACTACAGGAATTCAGGGTAGGGGATAGACATGTTCATAGACATTCAAAGTATGATGTTGCATAGACTTTAAAGAAGTTCAAACAACTTCAGAAAAAGTAACATTAGGAAAGATTATGCGTTAAAGGAACTAAGACATACTATATACGGCTAAAATCGGAGAGCTCGATTTTACGGTCATTACGACGCTCAGAAGGCTCGAGTTATGGCATCGAGGGGGAATATCGAAGTCCCTCGACCTCGAGGCAGTGCAAATCGAAGATCAACGTGGAAAGGCGGGAAATGCCCAAAGGGAACGTGGTTAAAACTGAATAAATACACAAAATTGTACAAGCCCGTACCGTGGAATTAAATTGTTGTACCAACCATATCTATTTGCATTAATTACACATGTACCATGTTGGTATTCCCCCTCATATATAAAG
The DNA here is from genome assembly GCA_005239535.1 of Nicotiana rustica. Classification (NCBI taxonomy): domain Eukaryota; kingdom Viridiplantae; phylum Streptophyta; class Magnoliopsida; order Solanales; family Solanaceae; genus Nicotiana; species Nicotiana rustica. The sequence goes on along the minus strand of ML458969.1, from coordinate 98,409 downwards.
GGGACCCTTGTCACTATCTAACACACATGATATTCAATACACAAGACCAAGAACATTCTCTGCCCTCTAACTCAAACACTCATTGATATATTGTCTTTCATTTTATTGTTCATTAATTGTTTTTCATTCATTGTTCATTATTGATCATAAAGAGGCAATCTTAGAAGACTTCAGCACTGTCGAATCAATTTTGACCGCCCATTATCGAGCCCTTGAGCTCGACCTTGAGACACATTCAGACGGACTTCGAGACCATGTTTGCATAATGTTGTTATCCTTCGCTTTTATTTCATTTTTTCACCTCTCACTTAACATCTATTGCCTAAAAACCCGGTAAAATAGATTACGTATTATTAGAACCACAAAACAAAATATAATTGTAATTACCATTTTCAAGGTAAACACATACAAAGCTGGTAAAGATAATGCCTAAACATCAGTCATATGCATATTAAATAAAGCATTTAGTACCAATAATTTATGCAAATCAGGGATATGAAAGTATAAAAGTGTATAAGTCAAGTGATTCACCAATTAAGCGAACAAAATGCACAGAAGAAGTATAGCAATATCTCATAATCAAGTGGCCTTGGCTTCCAGCCGGCCAAAGATAGGATATAGAGTAACTTTAGCTCTAGTGAGGTATAATAAGTTCAGAAAAATTTGAAGGTCCTTTTAAAGAGAATGGGGAAGAATATATATAGTGATAGAAATCAACATATAAATATGAAAACAAATCAGTAACATGCATGGAAATATTTGCAGAATCAGTAATAGGCAATTTAGGGCATAAAAGGGATTCAGCCAGTTAACGAAGTAACTAAAAATTATTTAAGAAAGAAACACATCTAATAATAAAATTGTTCAGAATATTAGGGCAGTTCAAATTAGGGAAACATAAAATTATTCAGAATATCGGGCAAGTATTAAAGGAAATACAACTAATACCCAAACAAAGAAATAATTCGAAATATTTAAACAAAATATTGAAGTAAAAGCCAGGGAAAATATAAAGAGAGATGGTAATGGAACACGAAAATTAAAGATTCAATAGAATTAGTAATAAAATGAAAAGAAAATTCAAACCCTAGTTTTTTAAGGGAAGTATGAAATCAGTAAAAAGAAAAATACAAAATAAATAAGGTAAACATGACACGAGATGAGATGAATAAAAGCAAGATAGTGTTAAAAATAAGAAAATCAGACATAATTAGGTCTGATTGAAAGGGTTTGAAAACTCTAATTTAGGTTAAGTAAGAACAAAAGAAGATATGAACATGCACGTTACTCACAAAGACTCGGAGATGAATATAGACGGAATAGCCACAGAAATCAGAGAGTTGATCGATTTGGTTCGATTTTGGCAAGATTTGCTTGCAAGATTTGCTTGCCTAACATGGCAAGAAACTAAATAGGATCATAGACGAGTAGCAAGTGGTGAGGAAAGGAGAATAAGGTAAGGGAATCCATGGTGAATTCCAATTTGGTGTCAGATTTAGGGAGATTTGATAGAATAACGGCTAGGGTTTTGCTAATGCAGAAAGTGGGTTGAGAGCATATGAGGGCGGCGGGTTGTGTGAAATGGTTAGGGTTTGGAGGGGGGAGGGGTTGGTTAATTAAAAAAAAAGAGAAGGGATGTGGGTCGTTGATCTTGAAAGATCAACTGCTGGGATTTAAAAGTGACCGGGGCGGGTTAAAATATACAGGCACTGATCGGGTTGTGGGGATTGAGTTAATTTATTTGGGCTGGGGTTTATTGTGCTGGCGCATGGGGTATTGGGCTGAGCATTGGGTCCAAAATTCATTAGGAATTTAGGCTAGTTTTTAAATACCCCATTTTGATCAAAACAATACTTTATAAAACTAATAAATGAATAAAAAAAATATCATTTGTGCTTGAAAATTATTAAAAATAATTATTAACATTATAAAAAATGTAAAAGTTAATGTTGCAAAAAAGTAATGTAGTTACGCATGCATATAGGCTATTATTGAAAACATATGCAATTTAGCAAAAAATGCAATTGCAATTATAAAAAAATGCACTGGAAATATTTAAAACTTCATAGTGATAAATTTAGATGATTAATTATCATAAAAAACTAATTTTTAGGTTAATTATTGGATATTTATATAATGAAATATAGAAATAAATTGATTTAAAGCCTATAAAACTTATGAAAAGTACTTCTGTGTGCTTGTAAATCAAATGATGATCCATATGCAATTTTTTAAAAGTATATATATATATATATATATATATATATATATATATATATTTGAAAAATAAGAGGGAAAAATTGGGTATCAACACTGCTGTGAAGTCAGGATATCGGGAGACTATAGAGGTAGCTGCATGACGTTTTCATACGTTGACCCTTCTTCATTATCTTTACTTGTAATTCAGTTTTTACTCTTTAGACATTGTATTGGACTATCTTCCATTGTAGATGCTCATGTACTCGGTGACACCCCGATTTTGCGAGAGTTTATATTGGGTTGCATATTTATTTTTTGTTACTAAAAAGGTTTTCTTCAAATATGGACTGCTTTTTGGTATTTTGTTGAAGCTTTTTGTTGTGTTGAAATAGTTGAAAAATTGGCTTGCCTAGTTCCACGATAGGCGCCACCATGACAGTTTGTTTTGGGTCATGACAAGTTGGTATCAGAGTTTAGGTTACATAGGTCTTAATAGTCATGAGAAGGTTTAGTAGAATCTTGAGGATCAGTACATAAACGTATATACTTATCTTCGAGAGGTTGTCGAACCCTTAGAAAACATCACATCTTGTATTCTTGTCGTGCGAACTTTCTGATTCCCATCACTAAACTTCTGTTATTCTAGTCTCTTATAGATGTTTAGTATACGTACTATCGGACATGATGGATAACCACCAGTACAACCAGTTATGGCAGCGAGAGGCAAAGGTCGCGGTAGAGGCCGCGGTAGGGGCAGGGATGCAACTCGTATAGTAGTTAGGGAAGAACCTACATACCTACCAGTTGCTCCAGCTCAGGAGTAGGTACCAGATACACTTGGCCAGTGGGGCCATATCAGGAACCAGCTGTGCCCATCATGGTTCCATGCCTATGGGAGGCCTTAGCTCAAATTCTAACCATGTGTACCAGTCTTGCTCAGGCGGTGTCTGTTCCGACCGCAACAACCACTTCTCAAGCTTGGGAGGTACTCAGACTTCCTTCGCCTGTACACCTGAGCAGGTAATGCAGGGCCTCCAGACACCAGGGGCACTACCAGCCTAGCCGGCTGCAGCTGCTCAGGCCCTGGTAGTCCCCGTTATGGCTGATGATGAGAAGAGGAGACTTGAGAGATTTGAGAGACTTCAACCTCCATTATTTAGCGGTACTGATTTAGAAGATGGTCAGGCTTTTTGGACAAGTGCGAGCAGAAGCTTCTAACAACGGGTATTCTGGAGACCCACAGGGTCTCGTTCACTTCTTTTCAGTTTTTTGGGGCCTTCAGATGGTGGGAAGATTATGAGTGGCGAAAGATGGCCGGCGCAGCACCACTTACATGGCAAGAGTTCTCTGTTCTCTTCTTGGATAAGTTCATGTCACATTCTCGCATGGAGGAGCTACGCAGACAGATTAGCAATTACGTCAGGATGGGATGTGTGTGACGTAGTACGAGATGGGGGTTTCTGGGTTGGCTCATCACGCAATTTGGTTGGTTCTCACTGATAGAGAGATGATAAATAGGTTCATTGATGGCTTCACATATCAGTTGTGGTTTCTTATGACTCAAGAAGGGGTATCTGGTGCTACTTTTGATGAGATAATCGACATTGCTCTGTATATAGAGATGATCCGCAGTCAAGAGCAGGGTGAGTGGGAGGCCAAGAGGCATCGTGGACCGGGTGGTTTTAGCGGTGTTCCTCTTATGGGTCAGTTCCACCACGACAAGGGTCGTCCTTATAGGCATGCTCAGACGGCTCGTCCAGTTCATTGTGGTGCACGATCCGGCAATGGTTCATACATTACTCGTTAGGATCAGTCATCTCTCAATGCCCTTCCAACTTAGAGTTCGTCCCATAGTCCCTCAGTTCAAGGCTCATCCACATCGGGTTCTTCTAGCGGATAATCTGGTGCTCGGGGCTCCTTTCAGTCCCCACCGCCATTCGCATGGAGGGGTTATTTCAAGTGTTGAGATATGGGTCATATCAAGAGGTATTGTCCCCGCGTTCCGAGAGGTCCGTTCAGAAGAGTAGTCAGACTACGACCTTATCACCTATTTCCTTACCGCCCACCCAACAAACTCGGGGCAGGGCTCAGACAGCTAGAGGTCGCCCTAGATGGGGAGGCTGATCCGGTGGCGGTCAGTCCTGATTTTATGTTTGTCCTGCCAGACTAGATGATGTTACTTTTGATGTAGTAATCAAAGGTATTGTCTCCATTTTCCACAAAGATCACTCTGTATTATTTTACCCTAGCTCCACTTATTCATAAGTATCATCTTATTTTGCTCATTATTTGGATATGCCCCGTGAGTCCTTAGTTTCATATCTTCATGTCTCTACGCCCGTGGGCGATACCATTATTGTGGACCGTATATATCGGTCTTGTGTGGTGACTTTTGGGGGATTGGAAACTATAGATGATCTTCCGTTGCTTAGTATGGTGGATTTTGACGTGATTTTGGGTATGGATTGGTTGTCTCCATGTCATGTTTTTCTAGATTGTCACGCTAACACCGTGACATTGGCTATGCCGAGATTTCCAAGGATGGAGTGGAGAGGATCTCTACACTATGTTCCCAGCAAGTAATACCTTATTTGAAGGCCTAGAAGATGGTTGGGAAGGGTTGTTTATCTTATTTGGCCTTTGTGACAGATGTTGTTGCTGTTACATCTTGCGATTTTGTATGTTAAGTTTTTGTCTTCTGTTAATCGACGTAGACTCGAAAATAAGATTATCTTTAGGTTACACACATTTATGCTATTTATAATAGTCAATAAGCCAGTTCCGTGAAGGATAAAGGGGAAACGAATTAAGGAAAATGCATTTCATTGAAGGTTGTCGAATTGAGATAAAATACGGTCCGAGCTGTAATACCCGATATTTATAGACTAGTGCCACATAAGGTACCCCATGACCATTATAGTAGGGTACATAAAGTTTAGAAAAAAGTGAGTAGTATTTTAAGTAATTTGAGATAATTCTTAATTATGTGGGTAATTAATTAATTATTGGGTAATTAATTAAAAAACGGGATAAGATTTAACCTCCCCCCCCCTCTCCCCAATGTGGCAACCATCCTTTCCAATTAAATGACTAAGCATTAAAGATTATAAGGTGTCACACTTTGACGAAGAAGTGTGACACCCAACATAGGGGCCACCTAAAAAGAGTTAAGAATAATAACTATAGTATCTTATGAAAGAATATTATCAAGCACTTTTCATAACTTCAATAATATCATTTATCTTAAAGTTTTGTGAAGAGTGACAATCATAATCTCTTCAAATTTCAACAAAACATTCCATACATTTCAACGTCATTTTACAAAGAGCTTAATTCTAGCTTCACATTTCATAGTTACTTAAGGGGAGGTTTCGGCCAAAATAATCTTTGCATCAGCAACGAGCTTTTCATACAACTTGTTATGTGTTTTCTCGCAATTAACGCGTGTTAGAGAATTGTCAAGAGAATCGACTCAGGTATGTTAAGGCTATCCCTTCTTTTTTTTTGGAATAATCCAAAATATACAGAAGAAACGAGCAAACACACAATTATCATAAACGACTGCATTCATAGAAATACTAGGGGTCTCTATGTTCTTGATTCCCCATGTGACATATTCTTATATCTTATGTTCATGGATCTCATAATAATACGGAGTTGACAAGGTTTATCCGAGAAGAAATTGAAATTATTAACATATTTTTATGCATTTCATTCATTTATACATATACATTGACCTATGACCAGATGGCGTTATATACGTATATTTTTATGTATATATAACTATATGGGATACGGGAAGAGGTTACGGTGTTACATACGCACCACCATGATCCGTTGGTATATGTTGATGATTTTGCCCACAGTGGCCGAGATGATATGATGGGATGCTCTAAGAGGCTTAATGATGTTATGTACACCTATACCTATGCATGACATGACATTTATACGCACGTGCATGATATTATTACTATTTCAGGATTTGCAAAGTTATTTTGACTTACAGGTGGAATTCCTTATTCTTTGTCTGTTATGTGCTGGTTTTAATGCCTTACATACTCGGTACATTATTCATACTGATGCCCTATTTCTCGGTGCCTGCGTTTGATGCCCGCAGGTGGAGGTAGGCAAGCCGATGGTCCCCCTTCTTAGGATCCTTGATCAGCGATATTTGGTGTGCTCCACTTGAACCAGAGCTACTTTTGATTTTGGTAAGATATGCTTGTATACATACATATATAGTTTCTTATAGCAGCCTTGTCGGCTCGCCCTACGTATTCCGCACGTATATGTACATATGCCTTTTGGGCAGGTTTCCTTCATGTATGTTATTCTCGTAATTCAGCAGATATTATTCAGGTCTATATCTTAGACGCATGCTTAGGGGTGTTCGACAGGTAGTCGGGCACCCATCGCAGACCATCGGTTTTGGTCGTGATAAAAGTGGTATCAGAGCAGTTATGTCCTAGGGTTGTCTACAGACTGTGTCTAGTAGGGTCTTATTTATGGGTTACTTGTGCACCACAATTATAGACATGAGGCTACATGACATATAGGATATTGTCCTCTCTTCTTATCTTAGATCGTGCGATTTAAGAATTCATGTTCCTAACAATATGTTATATTTTCAGTGATGCCTCCAAAGACTACAGCCACCCAGAAGGGAAAGTCCGTGGTTGTTGAGATTACTAGTCGAGTGCCAATAGTTACAAGGGCTCCGGGAGAGTATCTTAATGAGATTCCATCTCAGACATCACATAGCATGTCCCTCTAGGAGAGCTCCGAGGGGAACCAACTCCAGCGCCCGCCCTTGTACGTTCAGGCCCTTAGCCAGATGCATCGGTTCAGGAGATGAGAGATGTTATTCAGCTATTAACTCGATTAGTAGTCGCACGGGTTCGGCGTCAGGAAGTAGGTCTTGGTCATGCATATAGGTCTTCCAGTGTGAGGGTTCGTGATTTCATAAGTTTAGACCCTCCATTTTTCATGGGGGATGATCCAAACAAGGACCCTCATGTATTTATACGTTGAGGGTAATAAAGGTCATTGGGACTGATTCAGTTGAGCTAGCTTCATATAGACATCACGATGTTGCAGTTAATTGGTACGAGTCTTGGGAGATGTCCAGAGGTGAGGATGCCCTTCAAGCGGTATGGAAGGTGTTTACAGAGGCTTTTCTTCGTCATTATCTACCATCAGAGCTTAGATAGACCAGAGTTGATAGGTTCTTGACCCTTCGGCAAGGCAACATGAATGTCGGGAGTACAGTATTCACTTTGATTCGTTGTCTAGGTATGCTCTCACTACTGTATCTAAGATTGAGCATCGGGTTCACCGGTTCGTGATTGGGTTAGATCCGTACTTTCTTAAAGATTGTCTGTCGGTTTCACTTCTGGTAGACATGGATATTTCTCATATTCAGGCATACACTCAGGGTGTAGAGGAGCGTAAGCAGAAGTAGAGGGCCGAGCATGAACATGATAGGGCCCAGAATGAGAGAACGAGGTCTTCGTGTCTTGTTGGTGAGTTTTGAAGTGGTTAGAGACCATAGTACCTGAGGTATCCAGCCAAGCCATCGGCTAGCGCACCCCCTCCATTTTTTGGTAAGAGATTTGATCGTTCCATATATTCAGGGCCTGGTCAGAATTCCAGGGTCTTACGTTCTCGGTATAGGGGTGAGTAAAGTCATATGAAGCCGCCCTTGCCACGATGTGCTTAGTGTGGTAAGCAGCATGTCGGGCAGTGCCGTATGGGATTGGGTGTTTGTTATACTTATGGTTATCCAGGCCAAGTTATAAGGGATTGTCCGATGAGAGGTGATGCAATCATAGCTCAACCAGCGATATCTAGTTGGTTCAACATCATCAGTACACCCCCAAGGAAAGGTTCACAAGCACCAATGAATCATGGTAGAGGCAGAGGTGGAGCATCTAGCTCGAGCGGTCCTTAGAACCGCATTTATGCGTTGACAGGACGACAAGATTAGGAGCCATCGCCTGATGTTGTTACAGGTATATTATCAGTCTCCTCATATGATAGATATGCACTGATTAACCCAGGTTCCACCTTATCATATGTTACTCCGTTGGTTGCTAGTAAGTTTAGAACAGAACCCGAGTTGGTTAAACCTTTTGAGGTGTCTACACCTGTTGGGGATTTAGTGATAGCTAAGCAAGTATATAGGGATTCTATAATCGTAATTCATAGTCGATCTACCGTAGCATAACTAAATGAGTTAAGTATGGTAGAATTTGATGTTATAATGGGTATGGATTGGTTGGCTTCTTGTCATGACAACGTTGATCGTAGATCAAAGATAGTCCGAATTCAATTTCCAGGGGAGCCTGTTTTGGAGTCAAAAGGTAATACGGCGTCCCCAAGAGGGAGATTTATTTCCTATCTCAAGGCAAGGAAGATGATCATAAAGGGTTGTATTTATCATTTAGTTCGGGTTCAAGATGTGGAAGTAGAGTCACCAGCAATTCAATCCATCCCCGTGGTTAATGAGTTTCCCGATGTTTTTCCCAATTTGCTTCCGGGTCTTCCGCCAGAGCGAGAAATTGAGTTTGCTATTGACCTACTACTAGATACTCATCAAATATATATTCCTCCCTATAGAGTGGCCCGTGCAGAGCTGAAAGAAGTTGCAGGAACAACTAAAGGACTTACTTGAGAAGGTCTTTATAAGACCTAGTACATCACCGTGGGGAGCACCTGTGTTATTTGTGAGGAAGAAATATGGTTCCTTACAGATGTGTATTGATTATAGAGAGTTGAATAACGTGATGATCAAGAATAAGTACCCACTCCAAAGGACTAATGATTTATTTGATCAGTTGCAAGGTGACAAATGCTTCTCAAAGATACACTTGAGGTACCGGTACCTACATTTAATGGTTAAGGAGAAAGATATTCCGAAGACAGCATTCTGGACCAGATACAGGCACTTTGAGTTGCATGTTATTTCGTTCAGTTTGACCAATGCCTGGCAGTATTCATATACTTGATGAACCGTATGTTCACGCCCTTTTTAGATCTGTTCGTAATTGTACTTATCGATTATATATTGGTGAATTCTCGTTCAGAGGCTGAGCATGCAAATCATTTGCATATTGTTCTCAGAGTTCTACAAAAAAGGGAAGTTGTATGCAAAATTCTCTAAATGTCAATTCTGGTTGGACTTTGTAGCTTTCATTGGGCATATAATTTCGAGTGATGGTATTTGGGTTGACACATAAAAGATTGAGGTAGTATAGACTTGGCCTAGACCCACGACATCGACGGATGTTCGTAACTTTCTCAGATTAGAAGGTTATTACAAGAGATATGTAGAGGGATTTTCTTCCGTTTCCGCACCTTTGACAAAGTTGACTCAGAAGGGAGAAATGTTTCAATGGACTAATGCTTGTGAACAGAGTTTCTAGGCATTGAAGGACAAATTGACTTCTGCAGCGGTTCTAATGCTTCCAGAAGGGACCGATGGTTATGTTATCTATTGTGATGCTTCAGGCGTTGGATTGGGTTTTGTGCTGATGCATCATGGTAAGGTTGTAGCTTATGATTCTAGACAACTAAGAAAGCACGAGAAGAATTATCCGACCCACAATTTAGAGTTAGCCACATTAATTCATGCACTAAATATTTGGAGGCACTACTTGTATGGCATTCATGTTGATATTTTTACGGATCATAAGAGCCTCCAGTATATATTCAAGAAAAAAGAATTAAATTTACGTCAAAGGAGATGGTTGGAGCTACTTAAAGATTATGATGTTGCTATTTTATACCATCCGGAAAAGGCGAACATGGTAGCCGACACCCTCAGCTGTAGATCTATGTGTAGCATGTCATATTTGCAGTCAGAAAAGAGGGGAGTAGCTGGACTCAGGTCATATTTGAATTACTATTCATGATACAACAACATCCTCTTTAGTAACTGAAGAAAAGGATCATATGTTAGGTCATTATAGGTATACCTCCCCTCAGAAGGAGAAGACACTATTTGAGATTACAGAACATGGGGTCCTCAGATATCGAGGATGATTATGTGTCCCTAATATTGTAGGGCTGCATTGACATATTAGGGAGAAACTCCCTATTCTCGATATTCCATCCATCCAGGAGCGACAAATATGTATCGTGATATCAGGGAAGTATATTAGTGGGACATAATGAAAAAGGATATAGTGGAGTTTGTTGCTCAGTGTCCTAACTGTCAGCATGTTAAGTTGAGCATCAAAAACCGGGTGGATTATTGCAGGCTATTGGGGATTCAAACTTGGAAATGGGAAGTAATCAATATGGATTTCATCGTAGGCTTACCTCGTATCCATCGTAAGTTCGATTCAATATGGGTGATTGTTGACAGGATTAAAAAGTCAACCAATTTTTTACCTGTTAGGAATACATATTATGCAAGGATTTATATTAGGGAAATCGTACGAGTCCATGGTGTCCCTATATATATTATATCGGATAGAGGAGCTCAATTTACAGCTAACTTCCGGAGGTCCTTCTAAAAAGTATTGGGGACTCAGGTAAGTCTTAGTACAATATTTAAGCCCTAGACAGACGAACAGGATTAGCGTACCATTGAGACACTTGAGGATATATTACAATCTTGTGTGATAGACTTCAAAGGTAGGTGGGATGATCATCTGCCCCTTATTGAGTTCGCATATAATAACAACTACCATTCTAGTATTCAGATGGCTCCATACGAATCTCTTTACGGACAAAAGTCTAGGTCACCTATAGGGTGGTTCGATGTTGAGGAAACTATGTTAGTAGGACAAGAATTGGTAAAATATACAATCGATAAAATTAAGCTTATACAGGAAAGGCTATTAGTATCTCAAAGCCGTCAGAAGTCTTATGCAGATAATCGACAGCGAGACTTGGAGTTTCAGGTTGACGACTGCGTATTCCTAAAGGTATCACCGATGAAAGGTGCTATGAGGTTAGGTAAGAAAGGAAAACATATCCCTCGATACATTGGACCATATAGGATCATACGCAAGGTAGGCCAAGTAGCATATGAGTTAGACTTGCCTTTGGACTTGGAGTCCGTACATCCATTCTTTCATGTGTCTATGCTCCGTAAGTGTATCAGAGATCCCTCTAGAACTGTCTCAGTTGACGACGTTTAGGTCACAGAGGAGCTATCATATGAAGAAACTCCCATTGCTATATTAGTCAGACAGGTTGAGAGATTGAGAAACAAAGACGTAGCTTCGGTGAAAGTACTTTGGAGAAACAAAAATGTGGAAGAAATGACTTGGGAGGATAGAGAAAATATGAAGCCGAGTTATCCTCACTTATTTCCTCTTCCAATGAAGGGTCCGACTAAGACATCACAACACTAAGGTACATGCATGGATTCTTGTGTTAGTTATTTCCATTAGTCGTGTGCCATTATCGTTATTTATATTGCGGTCCTATGTGGTGTTGAATTATTGAGTTTCTACGGGAAGAGTTGGCAGTAGCATTATTACAAAGGCGACTTTGCCATAGGTTTTATAGATCTCGGGGATTTAAACATCCAAGGACGAATGCTTCTGGGGGGGAGGATATTACATCTTGCATTTTCGTACGTTAAGGTTTCACCTTCTGTTAATCGACGTAGAATCAAAAATAAGATTATCTTGATGTTACACGTATTTATTCAATTTATAACAGGCAATAAGTAAGTGCCGTGAACGATAAAAGGGAAATAAATTAAAGAAAATGAGTTTCATTGAAGGTTGTTGATTTGGGATAAAATACGGTCCGAGTTATAATACTCGATATTCATAGACTAGTGCCGCTCAAGGTACCCCATGACCATGATATTAGGGTACATGAAGTGTAGTAAAAGTGAGTAGTATTTTAAGTAACTTCCGATAATTCTTTATTATGTGGGTAATTGATTAATTATTGGGTAATTAATTAAAAAAATGGGATAAGACTTAACCTCCCCCCTCCCAACGTGGCAATCATCCTTTCACTTAAATGACTAAACATTAAATATTTCAAGGTGTCACACTTAATTTTGGGGCCACCTAAAAAGAGTTGAAAATAATATTGTATCTTATGAAACAATCATAAGAAGCAGTTTTCATAAATTCAGTAACATCATTTCTCTTAAAGTTTTGTTAATAGTGACAATCATAATCTCTTCAAATTTCAACAAGACTTTCCATACATTTCAACGTCATTTTATAAAGAGCTTAATTCAAACTTCTCATTTCATATTTACTTAAGGAGAGGTTTCGGCAAAAATAATATTTGCATAAGCAACGAGCTTTTCATACAACTTATTCTGTGTTTTGTCGTAATTAACGTGTGTTAGAGGATTGTCAAGAGAATCGACTCAGGTATGTTAAGGCTATCCCTTCTTTTTTTTTGGCATAATCCAAAATATACAGAAAAAACGAGCAAACGCACAATTTTCATAAACGACTATATTCATAGAAATACTAGGGGTCTCTATGTTCTCTATTCCCCATGTGACATATTATTATATCTTCTGTTCATGGGTCTTAGAATAATATGCAGTTGACAACGTTTATCCGAAAGGAAAGTTGAAATTATCAACATATTTTTATGCATTTCATTCATCTATACATATACATTGTCCCATGACCAGATGGCATTATATCCGCGTATTTATATATATATAACTATGTGGGATATGGGAAAATGTTAGAGCGTTATATATGCACCACCATCTGATCAATTGGTATATGTTGATGATTTTTCCCACAGCGGCCAGATGATATGATGGGATGTCCTCAGAGGCTTAATGATGTTATGTACACCTATACCTATGCATGACACCACATTTACCCGCACGTGCATGATATTATGACTATTTTAGGATTTGCAAAGTTATATAGACTTACAGGTGGAATTCCTTATTCTATGTTTCATACATGTCTCTTATGTGCTGATTTTAATGCCTTACACACTCAGTACATTATTCGTATCGACACCATATTTCCCGGTGCCTGTGTTTCATGCCTGCCCGTGCAGGTAGGCAAGCCGACGGTCCCCCTTCTTAGGATCCTTGATCAGCGAGAGTTGGCGTGCTCCACTTGGTCCGTAGCTGCTTTTGATTTTTTTATGATATGCTTGTATACATACAATTATTTCTATTAGAGGTCTGTAGACAATTATTTATTATTGGATAGTATGTGGCCTTGTCGGCATTCATATTTTGGATATATAGTTGTGTATAGCAGCGTTGTCGGCTCGCCCTACGTATTCCACACGTATATGTAAATATGCCTTTTGGGCAGGTTTTCTTCATGCGTGTTATCTCGTAATTCAACAGATGTTATTCAAGTTTATATCTTAGATGCATGATTAGGGGTGCTCGACAGGTAGTCGGGCACCCATCGCGGCCCATCGTTTTAGGTCGTGACAGTTGCTGATACTGCTGCTATTGATTTTGTTCCGGTGGTGCGGGAGTTTCCAGATGTGTTTTATCACGACCCAAAATTCGCTAAGGTCGTGATAGAGACTAACACCACCATAAGGCAATCCAATGGTGAATGGTTAACTTAATTACTCCTTTTAGTATTTGAAATCATAATTTCGTTTAATAGAGAGTATGGAATAGAGTTTATAAGGTAAGTGATAATATTTACACAAACTACAATAATGAACCATCGCGTAAGAACCCCCAAAACCCGGTGTCACAAGTACATGAGCATCTATTAATAACTACAACAATAATACAACATGCATTTGAAATACAAGTTAGATGGGGAATATAAATAACTATGATGGAGACTTTATATGTTGCGGATCATATCAAGAAAGTGCAGCTCATCGTAAAGTCCATGCAACAGTCGGGCCTCTGCACCTAGAGGACCACCAGGAACATATATGTATACCTACACAATAAGTACAAAAAGTGCATCATGAGTATGTAAATCAACGCGTACCCAGTAACAGTCTAGCCTAACCATAGAGAACTAAAGACGAGAGGTCGACAACGACACTTACTTGTGGTCCAATAAGACAGATACAATAAGAAGTAAACAAATACGGGGGAGAGTAAGTAAACGAGATAAATAAGTATAACTTTGTGGTAAAATCCTTCTCTCAGCAATTAAACTAAAACATTCTGTTAGCATTTACCTCCTCCACCAGAGTGTGTGTATATATATATATATATGGACTTCAGCAGATAGGTCATCATGATTAAATTTCGGGAAAACACCCAGATACATTGGCTTTTGGACAAATAATACGCACGATTACAATTGGTGTATTTTTTTAGAAATGTCGAGGTGTACCACCCAATCCCATCATAATCTAGTATATAACCATAGATACATATATTATATTGCTGAAGTGAACGACCCGCTTGTCGCGCCCCCCTTTTTCTCGGGAAATCGGGTTTCGACATTTTTGAGACAACTCCTTTTGAGAGGGTAAGGAATTGAGAGAATCGCCACCTCACGAATTAAGGTGCGTTAGGGAACCTATAGAAATTAACTCATAGAACCAGTTTACATCACCAGATATCGGGTAAGGGCTCAAATTATCTTGAGGGGAAGGTGTTAGGCATCCCTCGAGGTCCACAACGGTGGGTCCCGGCCGGACATAAATTAAGCGAATTAGTCTAAAGAAAAAGAAGAAAACAACTTGACCAGATGTGATATCCAATTTATTCTAAACATGGTTATATGGGGTCCTAAGTTTTTAGCCTATAGGATCATTCCATGCAATACTTTGTGACTCCCTCGAGTTGGGTGTCACTCGTAGTATTAATGCATGGGCTATCATCTCCTTACTACCCAATTGCTATCTTTAAGTTGTTACTTAAGCGTTCTAGCAGTTTCTAGCCCGTTCCTTATGCGTGCACTACTCGTCCCTTACCTATGGCCCTAGAGGCATTAGGACCTCTATTTGGGATAGTTCTAGGCCAACCTATATTACCAATGTGAAATCTAGGCGAGAAACAATAATAGATAGGGATTTCAGATAAGGAACATGTATGGGCTCATATTGATATCCGCACATGCACAACAAAAGCACGCAAACTTTATTATTTTTGAATCCTATAGATAGGATATCTATGTGGGAAAACAGAATGCAAAGACAGTTTATTAACGCGAGCATTAAGACCTATTTGTTTTCCTACTGATTTTATTTAGTATGAATCTTGGAACTTCATGCAGTAATATGTCACAATTATAAACCCAGAATTATTTTTAAGTCCTACGAATATATTGCCTAAGTGATTGACAGTAGCAAACAATTTCAGAGTCGATCAACAGGATCCTATAGGCATGAGCTAATTAATTACAAGTATATAGACAGGATTTCTAAGTGTAGCGCTGATTTTAACTCATAAGGACATGTTTTTATTCCTTTTAAATCCTATAGGAATGATTTCTAAGTCTGAAGTTGATTTAAACTTTATAGACAGTATTTCAAAGTTTAAAACTTATTTGACCCTATAGGCATGATATCTTTTAGCTTTAAATCCTATAGGCATGATTTCTAGGTTTGAGACTGATTTCACCCTATAGGCAGGATGTCTATTAGCTTTAAATCCTATAGGCATGATTTCTAGGTTTGAGACTGATTTCACCCTATAGGCAGGATGTCTATTAGCTTTAAATCCTATAGGCATGATTTCTAGGTTTGAGACTGATTTCACCCATAGGCATGATATCTATTAACTATAAATCCTATAGGCATGATTTCTAGGTTTGAGACTGATTTCACCCTATAGTCATGGTAATTATTAATCGCATGTGGGCACGCATTAAGCAGATTGTCAGGAAAGATCATTGTTTCAAACAAATAGGATCCTATATACATGGTTACTAATGCACATTGGGTTAAAAATATGTGTAAGATCCTATGAACAGGATTTCTAATGCAAAATTAATAGAAAAACCTACAAATAGGATCTTTAGTATGCGAATGTAAAAATACAGAATCAAACAATTAGAAAAATCCTATAGGCATGATCTCTAAAAAATTATGTCACTCACATGATTCAACAAAGATATAGGAACCCCCCCCTCCCCCCCCCACAGTCTTTAATAACAATAAATTACATAACAATAGCAATTACAATATAGGGAACCTTCACAGGCCTAATCTAAACCTGGGAACCAGGCCTTCTATCATAATAGCTCTGGAGCATAGTAGTGATCCATCCATGGCACATACAATTAGGTTTCCAATTTTTCAAAGTTCCCAAGGGCCTCAGGGACCCCATGCAATGCTCACACAAGAACCACATTCGGAAAATAAATCACAAAAAGATTGGAAGACCATCCCCAATGTGCCAAAGCTCGGAGGAGTCTCAAGGACCCTAGGACGTGCTCACACTTGCGGTGGTGAGAACCTAAATGACTAAGAGTAGGAGTTTGAAAACCAATGCATAAAGGGTAAAGGGGGCACGTTTTAAAATTCAGAATATAGAATTGCGGATAGAACTGCACCAACAAAACAAACAATGTTCATGTTCAGTACATAGTTCAAACAAATTGTCAAGGTTCAGAACAAGAAACAGACTGAACTAACCTAGGAAAAGGGTCCACCTTATTTGAAGTAACATTTGGCTAAAGTAAAGTTTCCTTTTCAAAAGCATGCGTTATAATTTGCAATGACATAGTACGATGCAGTTTAGAAGTTAGTTAGATGAACCAGTAACTGTGACATTATTAGAGACATTGTGACTTCCGCTACCGTGGAATTATGAGGATCCTCCTCAAAATTCATCCCCAGTTAAGTAGATGACCTTTCTGACTGCTCCATATGCTGCGGTTGGCTGAACATTCTTCAGAATTTTGAGGGTCCTACTAAAAATTCTGCCACACTTTCTGATTGTGGGGAAAATGGAAATTTTATTGAATTGTGACCGAACACACAGGGCTGCCTATGTATTCCTTCTTAAAATAGGAATCAGGTCGAGCGTAGTTCAATTTACATCATATGAAGAAGCATAAATTGTTTACACATAGTATCTTTTGATTGAATCTGAATTGATATGCTTTGGCCATATTTTTCCGTCCATATCTGCGAGAATGAGCGCTCGTCATATCACTACTCTGTGAACCATTTAAGGACCTTGCCAGTTAGGAGAGGATTTCCATTTGGACTCATCTTGATCTGGAAAGATTTGTTCCGGTACAAGCTGCCCCAGGGTGAACTGTCTTGGTTTGACCCTTTTATTGAAAGCCCTAGACATTATATTTTGATAGAGGTGGCCGTGACACTCTGCATTCATCCTCTTACTATCTATGAGGCCTGATTTCTCATAGTGGTTACTTATCCATTATGCATCACTGAGTACGGCTTCTTGTATGATTTTGAAAGAAGGAATTTCTACCTCAGCGGGAATGACATCTTCAGTACCATAAACCAGAAGATAGTGAGTTGCCTCGGTTGATGTGCGTATTATGGTACGGTATCCCAGTAAGGCGAATGGTAATTTCTCGTGCCATTTCTAGCAATTCTCTACCATTTTTCTTAGTATATTCCTGATGTTATTTAGGCGGCCTCTATGACTCCATTCATTTGAGGCATGTATGATGTGGAATTCTTGTGCTTGATTTTGAAAGTTTCACACATGGCTTTCATCAGATCATTGTTGATATTGGAGGAAACATCAGTGATGATGGACTTTGGAACCCCAAATCGACAAACAATCCTATATCTGACAAAATGCACGACGACTTTCTTGGTTACCGCTTTGTAAGATTCAACTTCAACCCACTTGGTGAAGTAGTCGATGGCCACTAAAATGCACTAGTGCCCATTTGAAGCGGCTGGCTCAATTGGTCTGATGACATCCATACCCCAGGCAGCGAAAGGCCAAGGTGATCTTGTTGCATTAAGCTTGTTTGGCGGAACCCGTATCATGTCTGCATGTATCTGGTAATGGTAGCATTTCTGGATGTACCATATGCAGTCTTTTTCCATGTTCATCCAAAAGTATCCTGCCTTGAGTATCTTTTTGGCTAAGATAAAGACGTTCACATATGGGCCGTAGGTTTCGACATGTATTTCCTCGAGCAATTTGGAATCCTCTTTTGCGTCAACACATCTTAACAGTCCCAGATCGGGAGTTCTGCTTTATAGGTTTCCTTCGCTTTGGAAGAAGTGATTGGACAATCTCCGAACGGTGCATTTCTGAGTATGGTTTGCATGCTCCGGGTATTATCATTTTGTCAAATATTCCTTGATGTCGTGGAACCAGGGGTTTCCGTCCATTTCTTCTTCAACATGAGCACTGCCACAACCCAAATCTCCCTCTGTTAGGTATCGTGATGTCACCTAGTCTTAAGGATTAGGTAATCCTAATATTCCTGTACACATTGTATATTCCCAAAACCCGAAAGAACAATTCATAAGCTTTTAAGAATTTACACTAAAAATCCTAAAAATACCACTGTTTAGAAATAAGTACAACAGTGCAAACAAAAATATAAGATGGTGACTTCGAAATCGCGAACGCTGAAGTGGTTTTACCTTGAGTCTCCACAATAGCAACCGCACTACTGACAATCAATCGGCCGACTATACGAAAACCTGGAATCTGCACAAAAAAAGATGCAGAAGAGTAGTATGAGCACACCACAGCGGTGTCCAGTAAATATCAAGACCATATGTTTAACCAAAGAATTGGATTCTTTGCCCAAAGCTATTTTAAGAAGAACACGAGTTTCTGATAACCAATGAATGAGATTATAATTGTAGGCAAACTTGTAAATGGAAAGCAGTAAGATGTACAAAAACTTAATATAACGTCTTCCTTTGTCAGTGATTGAGAATTAATGACTAATTATGACATTAATGTAACGTTACAGTGAGTAATTGTAACTGTTACGTGATTGTCGTGTAACGTGTGGATCACTAATTGAAGATCACCAAATCCGCCCTTTGTTCTGCCCAGATGCATTTTGACTGTGTCTTTTCATCTTCTCAATTAGGCTGAGACTTCCGTAGCTAATTAACCCGTGGGTGTGATTTTTCCGTGCCTCTGTGCCTCTTTATTCTGCCGTGGAATCGTGCCCCTGAGTGTGCTTTAGCTCACATCTATTTACTTTTCCTGGTTCTGACTTGAGATGTTTTACTAACAGCGTATCTGTTTCTTCTTCTCTCAACAAAGCATGGGTACTGTTGAGAATGTCTCCGGTATCCATGATTGGGTAGAAAAATTATTGTCCGTTGCTCCTTTAGAAGAGAGATATTAGAAGTACTTCACTGGGAAGTACAGTTGGAATGTAAAGACCCACTGTAACTGAAGCTTTTGTTGTTTCTTCTATCCTTACTCGAGCCTCTTCTTTCTCTGTCGCTTAACTTTTTCCCTTTTGATAGGATTCTCTACTCGTGGGGTGTCTACTTCATCTATCTCGAAGATTTCTTTGGCCCAGGCCCAAGAGATTATTATTGGTTCGTCTTCCTCGAAGAGGAAGATTGGTGAGTCATGTTCCGTACAAGACAAAAAACAAGAGGAGGGTGCTTTGGTGCGCAGGCCACGGAGAAGGCGGGTGGTTTCGGACGATGAGTCTACACCCATTACTTTGCCTTCCATGTCTGTGGTTGAGCCCTCTACCTCTGAAGATGTTTCACATTCCCCCATTCATGAGTCTATAGGTTACTTGTTCCATGAAGGTTTTGAGCTTGCTCCTCATGATGTCCCTTTGGCTGTTGTTTTTACTGCTTCTTTAAGAGAAGTTGTCTCATCTACTTCTTTGGCTATTACGGCTACTGTTGTTGCTTTGCCCGTGACTTCCTCAACTCTTCAATCCTTCGTGCCTGTTGCTTTTCCCGTGGCTTCTCCAGTTTCTCAACCCTCCGTGCGTATTGTTGTTTTATCTCTTCCTGCTTTCATGACTTCCGCAAAGGAAGTAGGGTCTTCCAGTAGAGAGATGTGGTAGGTGATAATAGAAGTTCTAGCTGAGGGGAATCTTTTCAAGAAAATGGGTGATCCTGAAGTGTGGCTAAAGCCTTTGATAGGTCCCACTGAGAAAACCAAGCTAGCCATCCATAGTGCTCTTACATGGGCCAATGAAGTTGTGCATGCCTCCTTGAAGGTATGATGCAGGTTATCCTCTTTCATTTTTTGTATATGAAATTTATGATATCTAATTTGTTTATTTCTTGTAGATTAATCTTATAGGCATGGATCTCATGAAGAGGATCTCAAATACGTATCAAGAGAGAAAAGAGTTGCAGGCCGATGCTGATAATTGGAAAGCACAATATGATGATAAAGACAAGAGTATTCTGGAGTCCTCATTTGCTAAGCAGCTATCCTCCGCTTCAGAGGAGATTAGAGACTTAAAAGACTTGATGGTGCAGAAGGAGGAATACTCAGGCGAGCTCGTGCAATAACTCACATGTACTCAAGAGGATCTTAATAATGTTTTAGATAAAGTTCAAACTCTTGAGGAGTCGTTTGTACCGTAAGGGCCGCCCATGATGTTGCCGAAGAAGAGAAGGATGGATTGAAAGCTGAGCTTCAAGTATGGGCAAGGGATTATGAAGATCCTGAAGAGGTGGTTGATGTTGATGTGAGCTGGGCATATATGAATTCTCGCCTTGACACATTGATGGAAATGAGTCAAGATGATTTCGACCTTAGTGCTGAAATAGCTAAAATTAAGGAAGCCATGAAGAAGGCTCAACAAGGTCATAACCTCTCTTCACCTGATTGTTAGATTCCTGTTGCTCGTGCCTCTTCATCCCTAGTTGCTCCCGTTCCTCCTTCTGATGAAGAAGTCAATCCTCCTTCTCGAAAAGATTAAAGTGTTGATTCACCCCCCCCCCCCCCCCCTTTTTTTTATTCAATTGGTGGTTTATGAAAGAAAAGACAAAGAAATGAGAGAATATCGGATACCCCCAGCTCCATCAGGGGTAAACTTGGATCATTCAAAAGTCCCCAAGTAACAACTTAGGGGAATTTCGATATATAATCTATATGCGGCTAAGAAATAGTTTGTACTTAGTTCCTACTTAGTCGCTTTTCTTGAATATATGCAAATTAAACTTTTTTGCTTCAAGTTTCTGCTTTACTCTTAAGTCTTTTGCATGTTTAATATTCGAGGTTTTTGTTTTTACCTCTTTCATAGTAGGTACGGTGCTTGCGAGCCTTTATGTAGTAGGCTTCATTATGAAAGAGGACCTTTATGGTTGACATGAATAAGACGTCTCAACTTCAAGATAATGCAATAGAGTGATAGGAATTTTACACATGTTTAAGAATGTTTCCAAGGAAAGTTTTTTTGTTTGAACTTCCAAGACATTTTACATGTGTTTGGTTATCGTCTAAAACTCATGTTGCAACTGTTTTTGTTTAACAGATTTGATATACACTTGTATTTCATAACTGTTTTTCATAGGTAACAATTTTTCGATATTAATACAAGGGAACAACGGTTTTTCACTAGTAAGAATTTTTATAAAGATTTGGGTTTCTACCCGCAACTGTTTTTATTGATAACACTTTTATAATAAGTACGAGGAAAATGCTTTTTCATCCATAACTGTTTTGTTGGACAACAGTTTTCTGAACAATTACATGGATTTTGATCTTTCATTCGTTACTGTTTTATTTGATAAAAATGTTTTTGAGTAGGTAAAATGATGATGATATTTTACCCCTAACTGTTTTTGTTACAACAGTTTTGAATAAGTATAAAGATGTACATATCTTCCTCGTGAATAATATTTTGCCTTTCATCCTGAACATGTTCGAAGGTTTTTTTTGCATTTTTGCATTAGGCTTTGTATTTGGATGACTCTTTTGATCTCTTTCGATTCTACTCGTGTCACTTGTCTTGTTGGGTAGATGGGTCTTCAGGTTCGATCTTTTGACTTTCTGATAGTCTTCTTTGCTTCGTCTAAGCCTTCCATACTGTATAGTCCACCAAGTGTTTGAGCTTTGAAGAATGAGATCTCGAGCACTTGATTATTTCTTCCTTGTGGTCCTTTTCCTGAAAAGGAAAAACATTCCGGACTCGAAGGTATATAGTTTTTTACATGATGGCTGCTTAACCCTTTAAAACGTACATCATAAAGTGAAACCCTAGACCGGGAATTGTGTTACTTCCTCGCGTCCTTGCAGGTCTAATATCATTATCTGGTGATGGGTTAAATTTAAGACTATCATCTAAAAGGTTAGTAAAATTTTTAAATGTTCAAAATAAAATCGAACGTGTGATACCTGACCGGTGGATACTTTTTTTCCTTTAAAGTAATACTATTTTAGGTGGATAGCGTTCCAGCTTGTTGGTAGAACTCTGCGTCCATAACTTCCAACTCATAGGCGCCCTTCCCAGCTATCCACGTATTTTGTAGGGTTTTTCCCAGTTTGAATTTAGCTTTCCTGCGCCTGCTTCTTTCATTGATTGAAAGACTTTTTTGAGGAAGAAGTCCCCAATCTTGAAGTACTTGAGATGATCTTTACGGTTGTAATAACTCTCTATGATTTGTTTTTAGCTGCCGTCTGTATCAGTGCTGCTTCTCTCCGTGATTCGAGCAGGTTCAGATTGGTCCTCAATTCGTCATTGTTTGCTTCCTCCATGGCTGTTGCGAATCTTATGCTTGGTTCGACAATGTCCACATGTATTAAGGCATCAGAGCCATAGACAAGTGCGAACAGGGTTTCTCCCGTGGCTGTTTTTGAAGTTGTTTAGTATGACCATAGTACCGCTGGTAACTCACCAGGCTAGTTTTCTTTGGCTTTATCGAGCCGCTTCTTTAGATTGTTGATGATGACCTTATTCGTTGACTCAGGTGACCATTAGCCACGAGGTGGTATGGTGTTGAAGTGATCCGTTTGATTTGCCAGCTTTTGAAGAATTCTGTGATTTGAGAGCCTATGAATTGTGGGCCATTATCGCACACGATCTCCTTTGGTATTCCAAAGCGGCATATTATTTTTTTCCATAAGAAGCTTTTAAATTCCTTTTCTCTCACTTGTTTTAATGCTCCTGCCTCTACCAATTTTGTAAAATAGTCGTTAGCATGAACAAAAACCGTACTTGTCCTTTAGCTGTGGGAAGAGGTCCCACTATGTCCACACCCCATTTCATGAAAGGCCATGAGGATACTATTGGATGCAATAATTCCGCTGGTCGATGCATGTTATTGGCAAAACATTGGCATCTGTCGCATTTGGATACGATGTTCTCGGCTTCTTCTTCCATCTTAGGCCAATAGTATCCTCCTCTGATTAGGGTTTTCACCAAGGATCTCACCCCTGAGTGATTTCCACAATGTCCTTCGTGGACTTATTCATAAAAAATTCCATTTGGTTAGGTCCGAGGCATTTAGATAGGGGTCCGATAAAGCGAGTTGCGAATAAGGCAGTACCGTGCAGCTTTGCAGCAAAGTGCTTGAGCTGCTTTCCTGTCTTCAGGTACGGTGCCATTCTGCAAAAAATTAAGAATTTTGTTTCTCCAGTCACACGTTAAGTTGTTGAAAGTTACCTCATTCCTTTCCTGGTCGATCATTGAGTGGAATTGCTGGACGACAATTGCATTGTCTTTGTTTGTTACTTACATGACTGCTGCGAGGTTAGCTAATGCATCTGCTTCTGCATTTTCCTCTCTAGGTATTTGCATTACCTTCCATGTTTTGAATTGTCTCACGAGCTCTCGTGCCTTTTCAAGATACTTTTGCATTTGAGTCTCTCGAGCGATATAAGTCCCATGCATTTGATTTACTACCAGTTGGGAGTCGCTGTTGATCGCGATTTGCTGGATTGAGAGTTCCCGTGCGAGTTTAAGCCCTGCAATAACAACTTCGTACTATGCTTCATTGTTAGTTATAGGATAACACTTGATAGATTGTCGTGTCTTTTCACCCGTGGGTAATATTAAGACTATGCCAAAATCGGCACCTTTTATATTTACGAATCCATCGGTAAATAGGATCCATAAGCCCGGTTAGCACCGTTAAGGAATAGTAACTCTTTTTCTGCTTCAGGGATAATGCTATTACTAAAGTCAGTATCAAAACCAGTTAGTATTTGAGACTTAATTGCAGTCCTAGGCTTATAGATTATTTCATCCTCACTTAATTTTATGGCCCACTTGACTAATATTCCTGACAATTCTTGTTTATGAAGAATATTTCTTAAAGGATATGAAGTCACAACGGTGATTGGGTGACATTGAAAATATGGTCGTAATTTTCTAGATTCCATTATTAAAGCTAAGGCTAATTTTTCTAGATGTGGATATCTAGTTTCAACATCTAGCAAAGTTTTACTTACATAGTAGATAGCTGTTGCAGCAATTTCTGAAACAGCCAGGTAGATGTACAATCTTTCCCCTTCTTTTGGTTTTTAAAGCAGCGGTGGTTGCGAGAGATAAATATTTAGATTCTTGAGGGCTTGCTGGCATTCTTCAGCCCACTCGAACAGATTCTGCTTTTTGAGAATTGAGAAGAATTTATAACTTTTTTTTGAAGACTTAGAAATAAATCTCCCCAAAGTTGCTATTCTCCCTGTTACTCTTTGAACTTCTTTTTTATTTGTTAAAATAACAGGTATTTCTTCTATAGATTTAATTTGAGCGTGGTTTACCTCTATTCCTCTGTTTGATACAACCCAAAAATTTACCTGATTGAACTCCAAAGAAGCATTTTTCTGGATCTAGTTTCATATTATTGTATTGGTAAAAAAGAGTTTCACTCGTAATCCAGCTTTTGACAATTCAGCAAGTTATGTGGACACAGAAGAACACAACAGTTGGATGTGATTCTTTGAAGAGGTACGGAACAAAGAGGCACGATTCAATAAACTCTCGAGTTTATCAGCCACAAGAAACTCAACCTGAACAAAACAAGAACGAGACACGGTCATAATGAATCTGGACAAAGCTACGAGCAGATTCAAGAACACACAATTGATTACTCATACGTTATATAATCGTACCCCAATTACTTGGCAACCATAGCAAAAGTTGTATGTTATATCAAGGAATCTCCATTATATGGTAGGGGAATACAACTTGTAAAGGCATCTGATTCTCAAATACAATCTACTTTGCTTTTCTATATTTCTGCAATAGTGTCTATTATTCATTTTTCTCTATTTCGTTGATTATCAGTAACCCGTATTAATCTTAGAAATAGCTTAATTCTTTGGTTAAACAAATTGGTTCCGTTACCGGGAATCTGATAATCTTTGTTTGCTATTCAAGTGATATCCTCTAAACTATGTCAAACTCCAATGACAACAACTAGCAAAGGAATGGTACCCATGTTCCATCGCCTTCAGGAACCCCACGTGGTTCAAGGGAACAATCCCCAAAAAGATCTAATAACAAAAATGGTGATAATGATCAAACGGTGGAACAAGATCGAGTAAAGAAAATGCTTGCAGAGTATGTGAGCGAAGCATTGCAAGAAATTGCGAGGGGATTACCGGCAGCGTTAGCTGCACCACCAACACAACCCCCCAATAATACCATCACTATGGAAAATCCTCAATCAAGGTTGGCAAACTCAGGAAGGGGAGATACTCCTAATGAATCTCTCGAAGTGAGATCAGGTATATGTAATAGCTCATAATTATAAAATTTACCGGTAACCATGCAGAAATAGATGAAGGTGCAGAACGATCGCATCGAACAAATTCCTGGAGTACCGCCTATTACCAAAGGCATTGATGTTGATAGTTATTCTCAACAACCGTGGAAGTGCGGAACCTTTGCCTATACCCAAGAAGTTTAGAATGCCTGACGGTTACAAATATGATGGAACAACTGACCCACGTGATCATGTGACTACTTTCACTACTGGAGTAAAAAGCAACGACTTAATAAAAAAATAGATTGAATCAGTTCTTGTCAAAAAAATTGGGAAAACACTTACCAAATGAGCCCTAACCTGGTATTCTCTTCTCCCTGAAAATTCAATTGACTCTTTTGCTGAGCTTGCAGATTCAAATAAAAGCACACTCTGGTGCACAAAAAGTTGAGAAAATAATGGAAGACATATTCAAAATAAAACAAAGAGATATGGAACTACTCAGTGAGTTTGCACACATGTTTCAACGAGAAAGAATGAAATTACCCAGGGTGCCTAATAATTGGGCAGCCATGGAATTTGCAAGCAACCTAAACGATAAGATCTCAGAAGCCACGAGACGACTTAAGGAAAGTCTAAGAGATTTCCCCGGTACAACATGGAACAATGTATATAACCGGTATAGTACTAAACTCAGAATAGAGGAAGATATCATTGCTCATTTAGGAGATGAAGATCATTCCAGATCCAAACGTCCTGAATCAGACAGAAGATCAAGTAAAAACATATATGATCCTTACCTATGACCCTCGGGATGTGATATTCGACCCAGGTTTGAAAAAACTAGGTCAGACTATAGACCACCAAGAAGAGATGTAGTCTCATCCTCATCTAGATACAGTAAAGATCAAGATGAACGGCCTAGAGGTAATACCTATATTGGGGATCATACCTTTAATGTAAGTACTACTAAACTTGTCTCAATATTGAGGAACATGGGACAAAGTTTAAGTGGCCCAAAGATATGCGATCAAATCGAAATAGGAGGAACCGAAATCACTGGTGTGAATTCCATAACAATCATGGGCACAAGACTGCGGATTGCAGATTTTTTCAAGGAGAAGTAGAAATTTTATTGAAATAGGGCTATTTAACATAATTGTTTAGTGATAAAGATAAACAGGCATATATGAGGAACATGCAGGAGCCCCCAAAGCCTCCTTCTCCAAAACGAACTGTCAACGTGATACACGGGGGTGAAGAAGTAAACAGAGTGGTCTGCAAAACAACCAGAAAGTTCACATTTACACATGTAAAACGGGTTCGTGAAAATATGGAAGAGGACGATATAACCTTCGATGATGCAGATATCGGCGGATTAATTATTCCTCACAATGATGCTATGGTAATATCTTTACTTATTCATGACACTAACGTAAAAAGAGTGTTGATTGATCTAGGCAATTTAGTCAATATCATTTTGCTAAGAGTCATAGAAGAAATGCTACTGGGGAATCAAGTAATCCCAAGGGCACGAGCGATATCAGGGTTTGATAACTCTACGGTTATAACAAAAGGAGAAATTGAGCTTAGCACTTATGCTGGGGGGGTGATCAAAAGTACCAGGTTTCAAGTCATCGATACTAACATGGCTTATAATGTAATCATGGGAAGGCCATGGATCTACGACATGAAAGCAGTACCCTCCACCTTGCATCAAGTAATTAAATTCCCCTCTAAATGGGGGATTCAGAAAATTAGAGGCGATCAACAAACCATAATAAATATAAACTTCGTGGTACACTAAAACAAGAAAATAGAGGTGGAAGAATCACGAGCTAAGGGAATTTCCCAAGCGGGTAACACTGCCTAAGCAGGAATGGAAGAAATTACTACCCAAATAGGTACGAAAGGTATTATTGTTGAAACAAGTACGAAAGAAAATACTTACGAGAAGGTGAATCAAGTTACCACAGAAGGTGCATTAGACCACACGAATGCAGATTCCAGACCGGACTTCATTCATGAACCGGAGGTAGACGAGCATATCAAAACAACTACGGAACAGATCGAAGATGTTCCATTGTCTGAAAAAGAGCCTTAATAGAAAATGTATATAGGCACGAGGCTGGGCCCCGGTCGAAGAGGTAAGTTAATTGATTATTTAAAGGCTAACTCAGACAGCTTTGCGTGGTTCCACTCAAATATCACAGGCATCCCACTAGAAGTGACGACTCATAAACTAAATGAAGATCTATCCTTCATACCTGTTAAGTAGAAAAAAAAATGCAAGGACCATTCAAGAATAAAGTGATCGACGAAGAGGTACCGAAACTCTTGAAGATTGGTCCGATACGAGAGGTAACGTACCATACCTGGCTAGCAAACACCGTGGTAGTACCTAAAAAAATGGGTAATGGAGAATATGCGTAGATTATACCGACTTAAATAAGCATGCCCCAAAGATTCATTCCCATTGCCACATATAGATCAAATGATTGATGCCACAGCAGGTCATGAATTATTAAGCTTTTTAGATGCATATTCTCGTTATAATCATATTAAAATGGATCCCTCAGATGAGGAAAGAACTTCCTTCATTACCAACAGGGGGACTTACTGTTATAAAGTTATGCCTTTTGGCTTGAAAAATGCTGGAGCCACCTATCAAAGGTTAGTGACTAAGATGTTCCAAGAACATCTTGGAAAGACGATGTAAGTCCATATTGATGATATGTAGGTAAAATCAATACAAGCAGAAGGCCATTTCCAGCATCTCTCTACTACTTTTGATATTTTATGCAGGTATAATATGAAGCTAAATACATAAAAATGTGCTTTTGGAGTGCAATGAGGTAAATTTTTGGGTTTCCTTGTATCGAAAAGAGGAATAGAGGTAAATCCCACTCAAATTAAAGTTATAGAAGAAATACCTGATATTTTAACAAATAAAAAGAAAGTTCAAAGACTGACAGAGAGAATAGCAGCTTTGGGAAGATTTATTTCTAAGTCATTCGAAAAAAGTTTTAAATTATTTTTAGTTCTCAAAAAGTAGAATCAGTTCGAATGGACTGAAGAATGTCAGCAAACCCTAAAAAATCCGAAGATTTATCTATCGAAACCACCCCTGCTTTCAAAGCCAAAGGAATGGGAAAGATTTTACATCTACCTGGCTATTTCAGAAATTGTTGTAAGTGCAATACTGATAAGAAAAGAAAAAGGTAAGCAATCACCTAACTATTATGCAAGTAAAACTTTGCTACATGCTGAGACTAGATATCCACATCTTGAAAAGTTATTCATTAGCTTCAATAATGGCATCTAGAAAATTACAACCATATTTTCAATGCCACCAAATCACCGTTGTGACTTCATATCCTTTAAGAAATATTCTACATAAACAGGAATTGTAAGGAAGATTAGCCAAGTGGGCCATACGATTAACTGAGCATGAAATAATCTATCAGCCTAGGACTGCAATTAAGTCTCAAATACTAGTTGATTTTGTTGCTGACTTTAGTAATAGCATTGTCCCTAAAGTAGAAAAAGAGTAACAATTTTTTAACGGTGCTAATCCGGGCCTATGGACCCTATTCGCCGATGGCTCTTCAAATATAAAAGGTGTCCGCTTAGACATAGTCTAAATATCACCCACAGGTGAAAAGACACGACAGGCTATCAAGTGTTATCCTATAACTAACAATGAAGTAGAGTACGAAGCTGTTATTGCAGGGCTTGAACTCGCACGAGAGCTCTCAATAGAGCAAATTGTATTCAACAGTGACTCCCAACTAGTAGTAAATCAGATATAAGGGACATACATCGCTCGAGAGAATCTTGAAGGCTAAGAAGAAGCAAAGAATACTATCAGAAATTCAAAAGCTCGAGCCTGAAGACCCATCTACCCAATGAGACAAGTGATACGAGCAGAATCAAAAGAGATCAAAAGATTCATCCAAATACAAAGCCTAATGCAAAATACCAAAACCTTCGAACATGTTCAGGTTGAAAGGCAAATTATTAATCACGAGAAAGAAATGTACATCTTTATACTTATTCGAAGTTGTTATCAAATAAAACATTTATGGATGAAAGATCTAAATACTTCTATTTGTTCAGAAAATTGTTATCAAATAAAAAAGTTACGACTAAGGAAACATTTCCCTCGTACTTATTAGAAAACTGTTTCCAACAAAAACAATTGCGGGTAAAAACCCCAATCTTTATAAAAATTGTTACTAGTGAAAAATAGTTGTTCCCTTGTATTAATATCAAAAAACTGTTACCTATGAAAAAATAGTTACGAAATACAAGGGTATATCAAATCTGTTAAACAAAAACAGCTGCAACATGTGTTTTAGACGATAATCAAACACATGTAAGATGTCGTGGAAGTTCAAACAAAAAACATTCCTTGGAAACATTCTTAAACACGTGTAAAATTCCTATCACTCTATTACATTATCATGAAGTTGAGACGTCTTCTTCATGTCGATCGTAAAGGGCCCTCTTCCATAAATTATGCCTACTAAAAAAAGGCACACATTTAATATGACACCATGCCTATTACGAGGTAAAACTATAACCTCGAAAAATGAAGCATGCAAAAGACTTAAAGAGTGAAAAAGAAACTCAACAAAAGTCATACTAGCATTAATATATTAAAATGGCTAAGAAAAAACTAAGTATTAACCTATACTTAGCCGTATATAATTTTTATACATTGAGGTGCCCATAAGTTGTCATTTGGGGACTTTAAAGAAATCCAAATTTACCCCTGATGGGACTAGGGATAACCACCAATTGAAGCAAAGATTAAAAAAAAGGGTGAACCAACTAAACTTCTTCAAGAGGGGGGTTGACTTCACTGGCAAAAGGAGCGGGAGCAACTAGGGATGAAGAGGCACGAGTAGCTGGAGTCTCATCATCAGGTGAAGAGAGGTTATGACCTTGTTGAGCCTTCTCAATGACTTCTTTAGTTTTAGTTATTTCAGCACTAAGGTCGAAACCCTCTTGAATCGTTTTCTTCAATGTGTCAAGGCGAGAATTCATATACGCCCAGCTCACATCAACAACAGTCACCTCCTCAAGATCATCACAATCCCCTGCCCATACTTGAAGCTCAGCTCTCAATCTGTCCTTCTCCGCTTCAGCAGCTTCATGGGCGGCGCTTAACGGTACAATCGACTCCTCCAGAGTTTGAACTTTATCTAAAGCCTTACGAAGTTCTTCTTGAGTATGAGTGAGTGATTTCACGAGCTCTCCTGAGTATTCCTACTTCTGCCCCAACAAGTTTTTCAAGTCTTTAATCTCCTATGTGGTGCGGGATAGCTGCTCGGCAAATGAGGACTCCAGAACACTCTTGTCTTAATCAGCCTGACTGGAAGAAGCCTTCTCTACTGCCAGTTCTGCCGCCATGAGCCTCATCTTCCGCTTAAAGGTACTCATTTCCTCTTCTAAGGCATCCATGTCAATCCTTAGGCTATCATACTGTGCTTTCCAATTATCAGCATTGGCCTGCAATTATTTTTTCTTCTGATCCGTATTTGAGATCCTCTTCATGAGCTCCATGCCTATAAGATTAGTCTACAAGAAATAAACCAATCCGATATGGTAAATTTCATATACAAAAATGAAAGAGGATAACCTGCACCATACCTTCAAAGAGGTATGCATAACTTCATTGGCCCATGTGAGAGCACTATGGCTGGCTAGCTTGGCTTTCTCAATGGGACCTATCAAAGGCTTGAGCCA